>JADRCH010000066.1:4465801-4478536 GCA_019843965.1 Rhynchomys soricoides | reverse complement strand
TCCTCCTCCTCCTCCTCCTCCTCCTCCTCCTCCTCCTCCTCCTCCTCCTCCTGCTCCTCCTCCTCCTCCACAGCAACAGCAACAACAACAACAACACATGTCTTATCTTAATGCTGAGAGCCCACTTTAGCTTACCAGGTCCTATCACTTACACAACTTGTCAAACATGTTAGCTAGAGGACTCCTGGAATGTCCATATCACCCAAGGGTGATGTCACAGTGAAGCCAAAGGCAATGCCGAGATTTAGGGTCATGATATAAGCCACCCCAGTATACTCAATACCGGAAAGGCGGTTCTTAAAAGAAGCATTGCAACCCAGCTAAAGTCGATTTTCACTCAGGAAACACTGGAGACTACTTCAACAGCACACAACGTCCACAAGATCTATGAATTCAGTATTTTATTGCTAGGATAAAAGAAGAGGCTCGGAGGTTAGCTGAGGGTTACACAATTCTGTATGATTTACATCCTTTAAGTGGAAAGGTAGAAGTATCCTAAAAGTTGGATTAATTTGAGGCTGGAGAGATGGCTGAGCAGTTGAGAGCCCTGGCTGCTCTTCCTGCAGACCCTTGTTTGATTCCCAGCACCCCCATGGTGGCTCACAACCATCTGCAACTCCACTTCAAGGGATCCGATGGCCTCTTCTGGACTCTGTAGGTACCAGGCTGGCACCTGGTACACAAACATACATACAGGCAAAATACCTAGGCATATACAATGACAAAATACTATTTTAAACTTGATGTAGCTCATAAGCATAAATAACTGAGGACATAGGTTCAAATATGTGCTTAGGAATAGTAAGAATAAACCTACCAAGAAGCCGCTCTGTAGCTGGCAATGCGGGATGTGACGCCAGCCATCTAAACATCATTTCTAAATGCTTTGCAGTCATTTTGGTGTGGGCAGAGCATGCAATGGTGTGTGTGTGTGTGTGTGTGTAGGTCAGAGGATCCTTGTGGTCAGTCCTTTCCTTTTTGATGTGAGCCAAGCCTCAATCCTGGGTTGTCAGGCACCATAGCAAGTGCCTTTACTGGAGGAGCAACCTCACTGGTACCCAAAACCATTTTTAATTGGCAAAAATCACATGAATGTTACAGTTTCCTTTGCACACAAAGTCTGCCTGGACTGTGTTCTCTTAAGTATTTGTTACTGTTTCTCTTTCTCCCTTATACAAACAAATGCTATTTTTAAGCACAGCAGTCCTGCCTGTAGCAGAATATTAAAAGAGTGGGGAAAGATACTACCCTACTCAGTGACTAGCCCTGAGCATTGCTGTCTAATCTATCCCGAGAAAATTGTCTACAGCTCTACCCAAAGTGGAGTCAGCATGTGCTGAATCATGGACCAAACAGGGATCTTTACAAAGTTCTTGGCTCCAAAAACCTGAAGCTCTGAGCATTGATTCTCTAGTACTCTGATGCACAAAAAAATGTCCAGGCATTCCACGTAAGAAAAACCTCACACAGAAAGGTTGGGGGTGGGGGTGGGGGTGGGGGGATGAAAGCTGGAATGGAGCTCAGGAGGAGAGCATGTGACCAGCACACATACCAGCCTGAGCTCAGTTAAAGAAACAGACAAGAAGACAAGGGGAGCTGGAGGAAGCTAACTTTGAAAGGGAGAGAGGGCTGAACTTTGAGGTTAAACTGCCACCTGAGGGAGAGCCTACACATACTCCAGGACAGAGTCAGTCTGTCTCTCTCTCTCTCTCTCTCTCTCTCTCTCTCTCTCTCTCTCCTTATCTATTAAGATAGAGACATTCTGCCAATTAGGATATTAAATGGCAATGAACAGTCTATGGTTGGGGGTTAAGAAAGCATATTATAGAGGAGCCAAGTTCAGGTTCCAGCACCCACATCAGGTGGTTCAAAACTGCCTGCAACTCCAGCTCCAGGGACTAGTACACCACCTTCTTCATCCTTAACAGTCCAGGGAACAGGCTACCCTCTTTGTCCTTAGCAGTGCACTCATGCACGTGCGCGCGCGCGCGCACACACACACACACACACACACACACTTTAAAATAAATAAATCTCTAAGCGTGTTCCAAGCTCTTGCTGCAAAGAATAGCATAAAAGATCAGAATAATTAAATAAAACAAAACACTGTAACTACAGATCAGAAAACATAGTCTCAAAGACATCTAACACCAGAACATCTAACAGGTCCTTGGTCCTGTGGAGGCTTGATGCCCCAGAGAAGGGGGATGCTAGAGGGGTGAGGTGGGAGTGGGTGGGTGGGTGGGGGAGCACCCTCTTAGAGGCAAAGTCGAGGAGGGTGGGGTAGGGTATTCATGAAGGGGAGATTGGGAAGGGGGTAACATTTAAAATGTAAACAAAATGATTACTAAACTTAAAAAAAAGCTAACAGATAATGAGACATATCAAAGTACAAAATAATTGAGCACAGAAGAGCTTAGAGAAAGCACCAATGAACAGGATTGGGGCTGGAGACAGGTTTGGGTTCTAATGTCCAATCTCTATCTCCAATACTCGCTGAGTGAACCTATGATCAGGGTGAGTTACCTTAACCGTGGCACACTAGGTTTTAGTGACCGTAACAGAAAGAATTCTGAGATTAGCATTACACTTGGGGGTTATTCGGGATGGCATTTGTAAGAATAGCTGGCACAAAGTACATGATTGCCAGTAATAGACGCCTTTACCTGCTTAACGTGATTCTTTTGTGCTTCACTTCCTTCACTGGGTCTTGCTCTTAGATGTCAAGCATGGAGCACAGCACAGAAGAAAACCTATCTTTACACCTTCAAGCTACTCTAGAAACAAAAGCCAAACACGAACTCGCTGTCCCATACCTAACTTGGGGAGAAATGACAATGTGGCTATAAATTTGGGTTTCTATGTGTGCCAAGCACTTACCAGCATAAATTCAAATTTGACATGCCATTGGCCAGTCACAAAAATACCAAACCCTTGGCTGTCCCTCAGAAGACCATACTAAATACAGCTGTGACCCGGAACAATAGAGATGAGGGTATATAACTAAGCAGGAATTCACTATTTATACACTTGGAATCCTGAAGGACAGCTGGAGAAGCCGCTCAGTGGTAGAGGGCGTTGTGAGTATGCACCAGGCCCCAGGTTTGATCCCCGTACCACAATAATTGAAAACAAAAATATTATTTATTAAAACAGATGATAGCATATGTTTTTACAACCCCAAATAATTTCGGAACAAAAGGAATTCTTGGAGGTTAAAAAAAAAAAAACATTAATTAAAAAATAAATTGAAAATAGAATCTCTCTCACAGATATCAAAAGTAAATAAATAAATAAACAATTATAAAAATATTGAAACTTGATATGAAGTAAATGGCCACTAAAAGTCGTAAAAGGTGTTTCTGAAAATGAGATCAACAAATGGCTTATCCAAAAGGGAAGAGATGCTCACTGTCATTAGTCATTAGGGAAATGAAACTCAAACCCACAAGCACAGGAACTACAATCAAAGTGACAGACTGATCAGCGCCTGGGAAATTAGAACTGTCGATCATCGATGAAAATGAAGGCAGCACTGCGTCTCTGACACTGTGGGGCTGTTTTCAGAAAGATATGAGTAACCACGAGGCCCAGGAATTCTACTCTGATACACAGGACCCAAAGAAAGGAAATATGTATCCATCCGGAATGAAACTTTCCATAGCAGCATTGACTATACCCATTAGTCAACGAGGAAACACAATGCAGAATACTCTCAATCACAGGACAAACAAAATGTGCATAGCTATACAATCAAATATTATAGAGCCACAGTGAGAAGTGGGGTACCCGAACACTGTGTAATAAGATGCAGAAAATGTTGTGCTGAGTGAAAGAAGCCACCACAAAGGCCACGAATTAAAAGAGTACATCAGTATGGAGCACGATGCGTAAGCAAACCTGTAAAAACTGCCGAGGATCAGACTAGAGGTGCAAACAGCACGGACTGCTAATGAGTACAGAATTTCTGAAATACTGGAGGCATGGAACAGAGAGAGGCAGAACCCAGAGCTTCCTGTAGTTAATCAGTGAGCCTCAGATTCAATGAGAAACTGTCTTAAAAACAGAATGGAGAGCCAAGGAGGAAAGACAATAATGTCAACTTCTGGACTACGCAGACGCATGTGCGTGTGCGCGTGTGTGTGTGGTATACATAAATCTTAATTATTGGCTATTAGACTGTCCCTTTATTTGTAATATATTGTAATCTTATCTCACTATATTATTTATTTGGGGAGTTCTTTATAGTAGCTTCAGATTTAGCTATATTTAAGATTTTTTAAAATTATGTGTGTGTGTGTTTCTCGTTGTGGTATATGCACATGAATACAGGTCTTCAAAGATGCCAGAGTGATCAGATGCCCCTGGAGCCAGAGGTCCAGGTGGTTGTGAACTAAATGCTGGCCTTCTGTAAATGTGGTATGCACTATTTATTATTATTATTATTATTATTATTATTATTATTATTATTTTGGTTCTGTGCACTCTTAACTGCTGAGCCATTTCTCCAGCCCCAACCTATGTATTTTTTAGGTTTTATGTTGCTAAGGCAAATATATAGGTCTATATCTATTGTCTCTTTTATATTACCTGGATGCTGAATCGTAGAAAGGCTTTTCTCAGACCCACTTGTAAATGAATCCACCCAGGCTTTTCTTCAGTATCCTTCCTGGCTTCATTTGTTCCCCGGAGCCTTTTTATTTCTTACAATGAACGTCTCTGACCCATTTAGTGCTTACATTGCTGTCTGGTAAAGTCTGAATCCTATTTGATATTTGCCAGAAAGATTACCGAGCTTCTCCATCACCACATAGTAAAGGTCTATCTTTTCTAATAACAAATGAGCTGTGAAGTCATTTAAGACATGGACGAGCATCAGGCAAGTATTGCTGAGTGCAAGAAGCCAGCCTGGTAGCCTTCCCACCTTTCCATTCCAGTAAGTGCGCATTCTAGAAAAGCCAGGACCATACAGTCAGCAGGAAGAACAGCAGTTTCCTGATTCCTCCCCCTCCCCCCCCGTGTGTGTGTGTGTGTGTGTGTGTGTGTGTGTGTGTGTGTGTACAGAGAGTAAGCTCAGAATTCCCCTGTAGGAGTTGATTCCCTCTTCTCACCATGTTGGTCCTAGCGATCAGATTCAGGCTATCAAGCTTCCTCTGCTATATCATCTGAGGTTTCTGTTGTCTTTATTTTACTGTTATTTTTCTGGTGACAGAGTATATATGCATCTTAGACTGGCCTCAAACTCACAGCAATTCTCCTGCCTCAGCCTTTCGAGTACCATTACAGGCATGAGCCAAGAACCCCAGCAGCCCCTGTTCCCTCTATTCAAGTTCTCTTTCATGTCATCATTTGTATATCTGATAATACAAGTGAATAACAAAATCAAATTTTCCCAAAGTGAAAGACTTATATTGCTGCTGCATTACATTTATTAATTGGAAAGAAGTGACATCTTTATAAAGCAGGATTAATCTACCTATGTAGAAGGAGGTATCCACTTGTTCCCGTCTGTTTCAGTGAGGCTGAGTGTGTCCTTGTAGACCTGGTAAGTGCATGTGCATACTATGTGCTCTTCACTCTGCTCTCTTGACCATAGCCCCTGTTGCTATCACAAACAGGATTTTCCTCTTCCATGTTCCCACCAACTAGCTCCCATTTGTATACATGAACACTATTGATTCTTTTGTGTTTATGTTAGAGTCATCTACCTGTCGTTTTACATTGGTTTTGTTTTTTGATTCTTCAAGCATTATCCATGGGCAGGATGTTTCCTTTCCCTTGCGTGTAATCTTTTATATCTAATTAGTTTCCTTATCTGATTTTATTGACTAGGATTCCAGTGTAAAGTTAAACAGCAGTGAACATCAGAGACAATGAGGTCCTTCTCTCGTTTGGGGGCTTACTGGGAATCCATCTCATGCTTCACTATCAAGTAAGATGCTGGCCTAATTTCTGTCACCTAAATATTTTATCTAATTTTAGGGAATTGTTCATAAATTGCTATTTTAATGAATATGATGTCCTCTTGTGTTAGAAGCCAGGTATGGGAAAAGAACCTGGTCAAAGGTATTTTTAACAGCTCTGACAAGACTTATAATCATGGTCTTAACCGGAATTCTATGAACCCCAGGGAACACTTTACAATAACCAAGCCACACAGTGCCAACACAAACAGCTTAGTGTTCTTTTTGATAAACTCTTAAATGAGCAATTTTAGGCTCCTGGTTTTTCTGCATTAACGCAGGGTGAATGATGCTGTCTTTACTATTTCTCATACACAGACATCCTCCCACATGCTCAACTGATGAGTAGCTTCAGGGAATAAAGGAAAACTTGCACTGGAGGCTACGGGCTCCACCTGCTAGGATTTAAGCTTTAAAGCATTTGACAAAGATTCCATTGCTGTATTAGAAAGCCTGCTACTTTTCTTTCCCAGGAGGTCAAGAGAAGCAATAGAGAGCTAATCCAAGCTTCTTTTAAATAATCTACCCCCAGTTTCAACACTCATTATTTGCTCATTGTAGAGAGGGTCAGGTGAAAAGCTCAGGGCAGGCACCAACAGAGCAGAGGCTTTACCTCAGTGGGAGTAAGGGACAAGGTAAGCCAAGAACATAAAAGTCTTTTTAACAGAGGATGTTATTCTCTTAAAGTAGTAATCTACAGCAAATTACACAGAAAGGGCTTGATTGTAGTTTTCTGTCGTCTAGAAAAGGATAATTTAATATGAAGTTAAAAGCTCATTCATTTTTGCAAAGGGTTTACTAGCTGTCAAGTATATTCTTTATGAGTCATCCACTGAGCTGATACGTAGTGAAATGCAGACTGGGAAAACATTATTTGGTTACAATTCAAGCCCCCAAAAGGATATTGTAAAAGCTGGATATATATAAAAAATACATATTCTGGAACCTCTGTTTAATTCATATTTCAATAAGTTAGGATATTCATTTTCTTTGGAAACCTTACTACAGGCTTCCTCAAAGGCAATTCAAGAGCTGAATGAAGCAGTTGGTTGTAAATAATCAAGACCACACTGAAAGAACAGATTCAATAATATTCTTGAACTATGTTATTTCTTGCTGAAATACTGAATAGAATCAACAGTTAGGGCATCAACCGTTGAGATCACTGTGCCTGAGCAGATGAAGACCGTGAGAGCAAAGAGCTTGAATATCATCAGTGAATACATGCAATGCCACCCACCACCCCATCCCACTCCACCCTACCCCATCCTAGCCCCGGAACAGAGAATACAAAGGAAGGCAAGGTGATGAAGGCTGCTTCGAGCAACACACCCAGTCACTGGCAGCGGTAGTTCAAAGTTTGGACTTCTCAACACAGAACCAACCCATGCCACCTGCTCTCCTTAACCAAGATGACAGAGAAAATACTGAACATGCCAGGTGTACTGGCTAGTTTTGTGTGTCAACTTGACACAAGCTGGAGTTATCACAGAAGAAGGAGTTTCAGTTGAGAAAATGCCTCCATGAGATCCAGCGGTAAGGCATTTTCTCAATTAGTGATCAAGGGCAGAGGGTCCCTTGTGGGTGGTACCATCCATGGGCTGGTAGTCTTGGGCTCTATAAGAAGGCCTGCTGAGCAGGCTAGGAGAAGCAAGCCAGTAAGTAACCTCCCTCCATGGCTTCTGCACCAGCTCCTGCTTCCTGACCCGCTTAAGTTCCAGTCCTGACTTCCTTTGGTGATGAACAGCAGAATGGAAGTGTAAGCTCAATAAACCCTTTCCTCTCCAACTTGCATCTTGGGCATGATGTTTGTGCAGGAATAGAAACCCTGACTAAGACACCAGGTAAATAACTATACAGGGTATTTTCAGATGGTGTCCGCTGTATGCTTTAATTTAGATTTTTGCTTTAAAGACTCTAACGTAGAATTCTCTTAATTCCACCAGAGAGAGAGAGCTTGAAGGTGGTTAATACAATGGTCTTCTCTCCTCAGGATTCTGACTTGGCATCATACAAAGTTAAAGGATGGAGTTTCAGGTAATTACAAATGATGTATGTTTTCCCTAAAATTCATATTAAAATTAGGTCTCTACAAACTGATTCCAGAAACATCTCCATAAGGAACTGAGACATCAAGAGTCACTAAATATCAATGCTCTCAAGACTGAAAGTCAGATGTAGGTAGAGATTGTGCTGGTTTAGTAAGGTAGCAGTTGTGGGCTCTCCTCTAAGATCTATGACTTCACTAGCTCTGGGTAGTTGGCTAGGTTCCAGTTCCAGATATAATTTTTTTCCTGTTGAGTGGATCTTTATTCCAATTAGAAAGCTTTTGGTTACCACCAAGGTATGTGTGCCACTACTGTACTCTTAGGGTTATGGTGCCTTGCTGGTCATCATCATAGCTCAGAGATGGCATAGCTGGGTAGGACATCTTGTGTATTGTATGGATGCATCACCTGTCAATTAAAAAGCCTATGGCCTATAGGAAAGGGTAGGATAGAAGGTGGGACATCCGGGAGGCAGAAAGAATTCTGGAGTAGAGCCAGGCATGGAGGATTCACTGGGAAGATGTGAGGAGACGAACTCATGGTATCTGAGCACAGGTAATCAGCCACATGGCAGAATGTAGGTTAGAATAAATGGGATAGTTATGATCTAACAAGAGAAAAGACTAGCAACATGGCCAAGATATTTGTAAATAGATTCTGAGTCTTATTTCTGGAAGCATGGGGCTCAGAGGAAGAACTGGACATAACTTCTTCAACTGATGGTGGCTTTTTTACTTTGAAAATTTCCATGCCACCTTCTGGTACCATGACTGCTAGTTCTCAGGGAGGGTTACTGTAGGTCAGCTGTGGCTCAAGGCCCTATGGGTCCTGTTTCTGAAGTGTATCAAGTTTTCATCATTAGAGAATTACATTTTCGTCTCTGGGGTCAACCAAGGGTCATGGAAACAGCCATGTTTGAGAGACAATCCTAACCAACAGCTCAAATGAAGACTTCTCATGCCTGGTGTTAGGTTTTGTTACATGACCTTGAGCTTTTGGAGGGAGCACTGTTGGACCAGATGGAAACATTTCCTAACTGTGTATATTTATATACAGACTGGGGGAGGGAAAGAAGCGAAGAACTAATGTAATTATATTACAATCTCAAAAAATAGTAATAAAAACTACTGTTTTTAAAAGATTGAGAGTCAGCTTTTGTATTTATTCTCTTCCCCTGCTCATGCCTACCCTCCAGGCTTTAACCATTTATATAGGATTAGAAAAGAAGGAGGAGTAGGAGTAGGAGGAGGAGGAGGAGGAGGAGGAGGAGGAGGAGTGAGAGGAAGAGGAGGAGGAGGAGGAAGAGGAGGAGGACGAATCCTCAGTCATGGCAAACTAGCTCTATACTTCCTTTCAGGCATCTTTTCCTGTTTTACATCATAAGCAACCTCCTAATTTTCTAGCCTCTGACATTTACCTTCAGGCAGAGCCAGACAACACAACAGAAATAACTTCTCTCCCTTAAATGATGAACCCACCGTAGATTGTGTAGTGCTACACTGGAAAAATCTACAGTCTGTTTCTTTACAGAACCAAGCCTCCATGTATGTAAAGCTCTGGGCTCAATCCCCAGTACTGAGAAGAAAGAGAGAATGGGGTAGAGGGAGGAAGGAGGTAAGGAGACAGAGAGAAGAGAGAGGGGAGAGAAAGAGAATCCGGTGCCCAATCCCTTTTAATGATCTTCCATAAAAGCAGGCACCTCTTTGAGAAGAAAATGTGGGTAGCAGATGCCCACCACACACAGCCAAAAAACCTAGCTACTCATCTTCTCTGTCCTGAGAACTCCCACACTGCCCTGCTGTACACAAACAATCCCTAGAAATGTTTGTCTAAAAAACAGTATAAAAGGGGGTAAATGGCCTACTAGAGAGGGTGACAATTATTTAAGACTTAACATATCACACATATACAATTGTTACAGTGTCCTTTCTATTTCAAATTTCAAAGACATTTTTAGGAAAAGTAGGATCAGAGTGATAAATAACATAAAAATATCTTCATCTTAATCCTTGAAATAAACAGAAAACCTCCGAGGCAGCCATGGTCCGTTGGACTCTGCCAACCCAATAAAGTGAAGCCATCACCACTTAATCCCCGAATTAAAGCATGGACGGTGGATTCTCAGTGTTTCCTCCACATCAGCCCGGTTTTTCTCTTTCTCCTAAAACATGAAAACCAAACTGGAAAAGTAATAAAACAGAGACAGTGGAATCTGTAGGAGACATAATGGTAGCACCCAAGTTGAACTGCTGTTGAAGCTGCTGACGGCTCCATTTCAAATCTACTTAGGTGACTGGACATGCTGTCCTTAACATTGACTACTCTGGTTGCCATTTCTACTTGGTATTGTATATTTCATTTAACATTTTTCTTGTTGATTGGCATAGCTATAATGTTGTTTCTAGTAACTCTACTATACAAAACTAAACATTGTGACCCACACTTCACCCGTATTGGATCAATACATTATTTTCAGATTCAAGCTTTTCATAACATTTACTCCAAAACTTCCAACATTTTGGAGTAAATACCTAACAACAAAATGACTGAATATTACTTCCTGGAAATATACAACACTAAGAAACCACAGGTCCAATCACCCTCTCTAAAGAATCCAAAGAATGAAAATATCATCCTGAGTGAGGTAATCAGTCACAAAAGAATGAACACGGTATGTACTCACTGATAAGTGGATATTAGCCCAACAGTTCAGAATACCCAAGAGTCACTTCACAGCAACCATTGGGCTGAGCATGAGGTCCCAGATGGAGGAGCTGGAGAAGGGACTGAAGGAGCTGAGGGAGTTTGCAACCCCAGGGAGGAGCAACAGTGGCAACTGGCCTGACCCCCCAATGCTCCTGGAGACTGGATCACCAACCAAAGAATACACACGGACAGACCCATGGTGCTGGCCACATATGTGGCAGAGGAGGGTCTTATTAGCCATCAGGGGGAAGAGAAACCCTTTGAGGCCTGAGGGTGTTAGATGCCCCAGTATAGGAGAATGCCAAGGGGGGAAGATGAGAGTGGGTGGGTGGGTGGGCAGGGGAATACCCTCATAGAGGCAGGCAGAGGGGGAGGGATAGGGAGGTTCCAAAGGGGAGATCTGGAAAGGGAGAAACATTTGAAATGTAAATAAAGTATCAAAAAAGCAAAACAAAACAAAACATTCTATCCAAAGCAGCTAATATAAAAATACCTTCCGTCCAGCACTTGAGAGTTATGGGTCAGTCTGATCTATATAGAGTCCCAGGCCAGAGAGGGCTAGACAGTGACACATTGTCTTTAAAGTGCTTTACGGTGCAGGGGACAAGGAAGGGAAGTTTGTCTGTGAAAACCACTGAAGAGAAAGCGTAAACACACCACGAAGCAGAAGACAGTGTGCGACCTGACCCCATTTTCTGAGACTGAATTCTAACCATGAATGGTTCAGGGCATTTGGGAAACACGAAGGCCCCAGCATATAGCAGTCACCTGTGGCTTCCGTAACACTCCAGGGAACTCATTCTTCTGCTAAGCATGCTAACCTTCCTCCTATCATTGAGGTCAAAGCTACCACATGGAAAAATGGTCAAAGGGGAGTAAAATAAATGATGTTCAAGGTTATCATTCTAAGATAACAGAAAGACTTCCCTTGCCAGGTTATACAAAGAGTCAAAAGTCATGACGGAGGCATGACTCAGCATATACGGGGCTCTCATCTCATTGGATACATCACTGTGCTCTGGACACAGAGTACAGAAGGGAGACACCCAAATCCTCCTGCATATCAGAGCTTCTTGTGCCACCTCAAAGCATAATCGAGTTGTTTTATTGGTCAGCTAATAAAGAAGCAATGAGCAGTGAACAGTGGAACCTGCACACAGAGAAGAGCAGGATTGGGCAGGAGAATAGAGCTGCAGCAGCAAACCAGAAGATGAGGGAGGGGCTGGGAAGATAGGCTGACAGGAAAGGGGCTGAGCAAGCAGGTGGATACCCAGAAGCCAAACAAAAAGCTGGGTACAGCCACACATGGTTCTGCAATCCCTCCCTATACAGGACAGTGACAGCAGGACAGCTGCTGGGGTGTGGGGATCAGAAGACTATCTCAGTCTCAGTGAGACCCTCTCTCAAGAGAATGAGGGGAGGTAACACAGGACACCCAAATTTCTCCTCTTGCTTCTCCAAGTACATATGTGAACATGGTACACACACACACACACACACACACACGCACACACACGCATAACACACACACATGCATAACACACACACATACACGCATACCATACACACACACACACATAACACACACACATACACATAACACACACACATACACGCATACCACACACACACACATGCATACCACACACACACACACACACACACGAACTAAAATTAAAGGTAAAAGAAAGTGCAGAGGGTGTGGCCTGTGAGATGAGATAAGACATCATCCACAGCTACCCCAAGGCCCCTATTGTCAGGCATGGTTGGGTTATGACTTAGTATCTCCGAGAGTGTGAAGTCATTCCTCCTTCACGCTGACTCAACCACCTCTGGTGATACAACTACATGTGACTCAGAATCACATTTCAGTCAGGAAACATAAGTCAGTAAATGTTTATGGATATGTAGACCAGCTATAAATATTTCTGTAGTGTGTGTGCATTTTTATTCAGTCTGTAGGAACCACTGGGGCATTGACGATTGGTACACACTAAAATGGCAAAGTAGCAATGCAG
>JADRCH010000066.1:4450383-4465791 GCA_019843965.1 Rhynchomys soricoides | reverse complement strand
GGGCATTGACGATTGGTACACACTAAAATGGCAAAGTAGCAATGCAGAAATAAGCAGGTCTAGAAATCAAATAAGTCGCCTATCCAAGGCAGGTGAGCAAAGCTCTCAAGCAGCACTGTGTGACCGATGCTTTCTTAAAACAACAGGCATTTAAACAGCAAGCCTTGTAAGATGCAGGTCTCTCCCTGGAGGGCTCACCTATAGCCTGCTTTCTGATACATTTGCACAAGTCTATTCTGCTAAAACCCAGCAGAAAAGTGAAGAGCTTGCCTGAGTCTGCCTTCTGGCCACTATGTATTAATCAGTATTCATCCCCGACAAACCTCACTCCTCCTTCAAGGGCAAGTCCAATTACCACCTTAATTATGCATTTACTCCACAAACATTGCATCTACACCTTCAGCATCGGGAATCCTAGGAAAACAGAGCTAAACCACTCACATTTGTCCCTCCAGAGACAAGTTCACAGAACACCACAGGAGGTACAAAGTTAAACGGCTACGTGATCACTGCAGGCTTGGTGTGGAAAGGGCGGCACCAAAAGCAGGGGCTGGGAAGCTGAAGTGTGAAGTTTGCTCTCCAATTCTGAGACCGAGAAAGAACATGACAGGGAAGGAAAGCCTTAGCAGAGTAAATGTTACAGCCCATGACAACAACAAGGATAAATGAAATAGGGTCATGGGGGTCTTCCCAATCTCCCTGAGCTGTACTCAAGTTATGCATTGCATAAATAGTCACACTATGGTATGCTGGGGGCAAAGAGAGACTGGATTAAAGGACCTGTTGATCTTTTCTACCGTTCATTGCTTCTCCTTTGAGGCCGGGTCCAAACCACACCTCTCCATTTCAACGACATAAACACCCTTCCATTTTCTTCTAGCAATTTCAGTTTCAGATTTACATGTAAGGCTTTAACATATTTTCTGTATGAAGGTGTATAGAGCTTCATCCTTATGTATGTGGCGATTGGGTTTTCTGCACCGTTTAATGAGGCTGTCATTCCCCCAATGCTTGTTCTTGGCATCTTTGCTGAAGATCATCTGGCTGTTGGTTCACAGATTTATTATGGGTCTATTTAATTCCACTAGTCTCTATGTCTGTCTTTTTTTTTTTCTGCCAGTATATTGCTCACAGAATTATTCACAATATTTTGGTTTTATTCAGAATAGCAAAGTTATGAAATTAAATGTTAGTGGGTGGAGAGATTTTTAAATTGTGATACACACACACACACACACAATGGAGTACTATTCAGACATAAAAATGATAGAAATGGAAGACATCATGTCAAATTAAGTCAAGTAGACACACACACACACACAGAGTGATCTTATTCACTTGCAGAACTTTTAAGAGCTGTCATAGAAATAGTGAATAGAAGTCTGCAGATGTACAGGGATTAGCCAGTGGCCACAGCTACAACAGAGAAGGAATTACGGTTACTGTTTTTATGGCTGTTTTATTCTTCCTCTTTGGCTTTGTTTTTGATGGTGCTTCTCGTAGTGAAATTCAGAACCTCACAGTATAGATGCTACATCCCAGCCCAGGAATAAGTTTCTATGTTCTATTATGCAATAGAGTAACCCTAGTTAATAATCATCTGATGTACATTTCAAATGAACTATACACAAAGGAATCCTAAGTGGACCTCTGCTGCGTCAGTATAGACACATAGCAAGGTAGCATGTGGTAGCATCAATGTTTGAATGCATTCATTTTTTAAATTAAAAAATAATAAAAATCAAAGGACCAGTTAGAGTAGACTGCAATGGCTCAGGAATAAAGGAAAATGTCTGAGGGTGTGGGGGTGTAGGAGGTAAGAAAGCCAGGGAGTAGGAGGGCAACAGGCCTTATGAGACACAAGGGTGTGTTTGGGGCCGCTGTCTGGAGCAGAAGTAATACAGAGAACATCTGTGCAAGATTGGGCAGCATATGTAGATCTCAACAAAAGTTGGTGGTTAATGTTAAAACGTTACAATAAGAGGGGATGCTGAAATCTTCTTGTCAACAATGTAAGCTTGTCAAACTCCAATATCTCATAACTCCCAGCATTCCCTTTGTCCTGCCGTACTACTCAGGAACTACCTGGAGACAACGTTGTTACTATATCATCCTCTAAAGAACTGTGATCCTCTGACTCCTCTCAGTCTTTGGACTTGGTGATGACAGGCACAAAGGAAATGCTACAAGGCCTCTCTAAGTGCCACGCCATTTTCCAGCCTGTGAAACTCACCTACTCAAACTCTGTATGTTCTACAAATTGTACTTGCATTCCTATGTGTGAGATGAAGGTGGAACAAGGCATCCTCCACTAGAGCCCAAGCAGGCCAATATTTGCCATGCGAGGTTATGGCCGCCCTTTTAGGTTATTGTGTCAACTGGCTGAACTGCGAGGTGGTTGGCAGGACAGTGTCCATGAGGACTGAACTAACACTTTGGTATGTGTATTACACTGTTGGTTCAAGACTCTCTAACCATTGGGCTCTCTTCTGAGGATGAAATGAATGGTAACTCAACAGTGTAAGAATTTTCCCCATCATATCACAGGGTGCTTATACCATCCTGTGGGGCAGGAACCCTATGCAATTTCTCAAATGTATGTACACACTTCAATAAGAGTGGGCATGCAGTATGCATTCAATAACCAATGTCTTAGGGTTTTTATTGACGCAACAAAACGCCAAGACCAAAAAGCAAATTGGGGAGGAAACAATTTATTTGGCATGCATTTCTGTATTTTTGTCCACCATTGAAGGAAGGCAGGACAGGAACTCAAACAGGGCAGGAACCTGGAAGCAGGAGCTGAAGCAGAGGTCATGGAGGGTGCTGCTTACTGGCTTGCTTTTCACGGCTTGTTCAGCCTGCTTTCATATAGAACCCAAGACCACCAACCCAGGGATGGCCCCACCCACAAAGGGCTGTTCTCTCCATCCATCAATCACTAATTAAGTAAATGCCTTACAGTCTTGCATCCGGTACTGAATGATGAAACATTTTCTTAATTGATTAATTGAGGTTCCTGTCTCAGATGCCTTTAGCTTGTGTCAAGTTGACATAAACTAGCCAGCACACCTGACAATCACATGTGCTTGTTAATAACTGTCTTCCATTCACTTTAGGATTCAAAAACATTAAAAACAAATTCATAGGGCTGGAGAGATCGCTCTGTGGTTAAGAGCACTGCCTGCTCTTCCAGAGGTCCTGAGTTCAATTCCTAGCAACTACATGGTGGCTCACAAACATCTGTAATGGGATCCAATGCTCTCTTCTGGTGTGTCTGAAGACAGTTACAGTGTACTCATATAGATAAAATAAGTAAATAATTCTTTAAAAAATAATTCAACCCAATGCCCATTTTAATTCTGTTTAAGACCTTGTGGCCAGGAACTTAAAGATCTAGAAAGCTTCCAGATGGATGACAAGCATGATTTTCAAAATCCCTGGAAAACTGCTTCCTGGAGCTAAGTGGCAATCAGCTCTGTGATGGTGCTGTGTTTGTGGCTATCCTTAGGCAGACTGTGTTTATTTCCCTTCAAACTTAACACACCCTGGCACTTGATGGCGATGAACTGCCACATATGGGTAATGTGGCTTGCTGTGTGCTAACAATCTTGGCAGTTTTCCCTTTAATAAACCGCTGCAGATGTTAGTCCTGGTAATTATGCCTGCTATATCCTTCAGCTTTAGGAATGAAATACAGCTGCCAGAATTCCTTGTCTCTGTGTCGATGGATCGTATGCAAACAGTAAGCCACCGTAGTAAAGGCAGCCCCATGGATGCTCAGATACGTGTGGAGACATACAGCCCCATGGGAACATCCTAAAAGGAAACTATGAAAATACTCAGTTCTAAAGTTCTCAGATGTATTTCTGTGGCTCGTCAACATCTCAATAGCTAAGGAAACATTCTTACATACAGTTATTTCAAAATATGTCAGAACAGTGGCAAAGCGGGTTGAAAGAGTAATCTGTGATGTAGACACAATTGGGTATCACACATGAAAGCCATACACTCTGGGAGCCAGGTACCTGGGAAATTGAGATCTAGATGACATGTGCTGTATCTGCAAGTGTGTCGTCAGAACCAGAAAACCAGGAGATGGCTTTCATTCTCACATGGCTTAACTACCGAAGAAAAAGATATTTTATGATCCTACGAAGAAGTAAAATAGTCCAAGACAATTTCTCGGTATAGGAACTGTAAGCTATATGGATGTGATTTAAAGATTCAGCTAATCCTGAGTGCCCTGTACCTGTTACTGCGGGCAAAGCACATTCAGCTCCTGAAAGTGAACCTGCTTGGTGAGACATCCTCACTGCAGTCATTGGGGGCATTTACATGAGCGAGCTGAAATTCAGACACTATTAATACAATTACACTGATATCAAATGACGGCCGACGTTAGAGCATCGGAAATATCAATATTATACTCTGCCAGTTTCAACTGTGGCATGAAAGGGTGCCTTTTATAACAATGAGTTTCACATTAGCAATTTCAGCAATGTCTTTACCAACTCATAATCAAACCTTTGTGAAAGCAATGTGTATACCCTGTCAAAGCTCGATGCTTCACATAAAATACAAAGTGGAGCTATCACGTTGCAGGGGTTTGACCATAATTATGGGCCACACCACTCCCTAATATACAGCACCACACCAAACACCTCTCCCTATTCCCCCAGAAGACGCAGTTAGAGTAGCCAATTCTACCCAACAGAACTGTGAGGTAGAAGACCTCAAAACATGAAGTAGAAGTTAATGGAAAATAAACAACCATGTGTCAAAGGCAGGCACAGGCATCTTTGAAGGACCAAAATTACAGAATAATGAACAGAGAGAGTAAATAAATGCGGTGAACTTACTGAATAACATGTATTCCCAGAAGCACTTAAAACTTTAAGGAATGACTGGCAGTGTACCTTCACGCCCCGGCAAGTGGCACCAAAGCCGCAAGTGGTGCACTGGTGGGCACAAGGGAAAATGGCGAAGTTCTCTTGAGAGTGGCAGTCCACATCTCCAAACCAAAAGAACAGGCTTCAAAGTATTCCTGGAGAGAGACATACCCAGCAACTGAAGGGGTCAGACTGCTCTCAAAATCAGAGGGCTTCTGAACCTGCTCAGCTGGAAGGTTCTTGCTATCAAGTGAGATTCACCGACTTAGATTCCTGATCCCATGTGATAGAGGAGAAAAATGGCTCCTTCAAGTTGTCCTTTGACTTCCTCATGCATAACTTAGCATATGCCCATACACATATATGTAAATATATGTACATATACATACATACATATATGTATATATACGTATATGTACACACAGAGATATACACAGAGGATAAAACATCAGTCTGGCACTTTTAAACTATATCAAAATTAACACAAAGAACCCGGGACCCTGTTGATCTGTGTGTGTCTTTAACAAGGGACTTGACTGAGCTGATGAACTGACTCTGTTTGTGGAGGAGGCTAAGGAAGAGCAATTTAAGAACTGAGGCTCACGTGGCTCCAGACCCTTCACTATGCATTAGCAGTTGTGCCACTTCAGTCAAGTCAAGCCGACTCTTAGCCTCTGTGTTCTCATCTGCAAAAGGGTTACTTCCACAGCTTCCCCCTCTCAAGGACTGAGTTGCAATGAGTCAGGGATGTATTCAGAAAAATGAGTAGCTTTCAAAAAGCCTTTCAGCATCTCTGTAGCCCCCCCTCCCTCTCTTTTAACCTTGATTTTGTAACTGCGGCTTTAAGCACTGATCCTGTCTGTCCTCATTTCATGTCTGTTGCTGTGATAAAATGCCCTGGACAAAAAAGCAACCAAGGAAGAAAAGGGGTTAGTTGACTTAGAATTCCAGGCTACTCCATTATGGCACATGGGTCAAGGTGGGAGCTGAAAGCATCACATCCACAGCCAGGAGAAGAGACAAATACATGCATGAAAGTCTGCTTGCTTTCTGCCACCATTCTCCTGTCTTAATTCATTCATGATCCCCTACTTAGGGAATGGTGTCACCCACAGTGGGCTGGACCTTCCTACAGGAATTAACAACCTAGAGAGTCTGTCACAGATATGCTCATGAGGTACCCTAATCTAGCTAAGTCAGGTTGTATCCAGTTAATAAAAACTAATCATAACACTGACTTTTACAATATATTTGTCATAGTAAGAGCCATGAATAACCCATGACCCCTTCTTGTACTCTAGGTCTGCTTCCCATATTGAGTACTGGGTGGAAGGACATTTTTGGATCGATTAACTGTCTACACCTGGTCAAATTATATATGTATATTTGTGGCAGAAGACAGAGATTGCATAAATTAATTTGCAACAACTGAGGCAGACACAAAAGTGTGTAACAGTGGCTTTCCTCTAAGGCTGGTAGATGGCGGAGTTAGATGGTGACTCCGGAGTGCTGACATCAGTCTTACCTTGTTTTGCTATAACACATTCATGCAGGTCAAAGGTCCCCTAACCATAAAATAAAAAAGCAATGTCAGGACAATGTGGTGTTCGAGCCATCTCAGCCCGCCAGCCACACATCATCATCTTCATGGGTTTTCTACAGGGCATGATTGAGTCCTAGACAAAAGTCACACGAGGAGATGGTGCAAACTCAATACCCTCAGCAAATAAATAATTAGCCTCCCTACGTCTTCCTGCTTCATATTACTTTGGAATTCCCAATGCTTTAGCTTTCAAGCTGTCCTTCTGGCTGCAAACCCTCACAAATCAACACTACCAACATATCTCTGGTTTCATAAGAAAAATAAAGATAACTGGACTTCATTTCACTATAATCCAATAAAAATAGAGGAAGACTTGTGCTTGCCCAGAGGAATTTAAGAGAAAGTGGGATGTGCCCAATTATAAGTCCCTGTGTTTCGCACAAATATTCACAGGGCAGCATTTTAAGCTTCCACTGGAAGATCTCTCATCCACTTTTAGAAATGAGATATACAGTCCCCAAAGGAGAGGCACAAAATCACTTAACGCTGTCTTTGCATGCCTAGGTCAATGTTCCATAATCCATTTGTTCCCAAACATCGACCATTCCTGTTATATGCCAGGCTTCGAGAGTCGAGGGCTAGGGTATAGCTAAGGTGGTGGAACATTTGTGTAACAATCCTGGCACAGGATAATCAGGGTACAGTAGCTCATGTCTCTTAATGCCATCATGGTGGGGGAACAGGAGAAGGGACAGGAGAATGAGATGGTTAGCATCATCCTTGGCTACCCAGCAAGTTCCAAGGAAGCATGAGATACGAAACCCAGTTTCAAAACAAACAAACATTTAGATAAGCTTTCTTTAAGAAGCTTGGGAGTTCTGTTCTAGCAAAGATTTAGGTCTCAAACTATAAACACATACCATAATTCAAGCTGTACTCACACTTACATACTGGTCCTTACGTTCAACATAAACATTTTGAACGTTTTCCCAATCTTCCAATCGAGAAAAAGCACTCTGATAATCCTTATAAAGAAGTTGGTTAGAGTGATCAGAGGCCTTAAAAAAAAAACTCAAATCAAATCAAAACATTTGCTAACTAGTATAGCTTAAAGTTTTCTTAATCAAAACGTGGCATCTTAAAAAATACTCATTCTCAGCAAAAAGAAAAAGAAAGAAAGAAAGAAAGAAAGAAAGAAAGAAAGAAACCAAGCAAGCATTTTTCTGGTTCAGAAGACCAGGCCTTTGAGAATTATTACCACATTATTCACATTCTGCCAACATTCCAGGAAACAATGAATTCAGCATATAAACTATATAAATCATAATTTTTATTTCTTTCTGGATCAGAAAATAATTACAGATTTGGAAAGGCTGCGGAAAGCTTAGTACTGACTCTAACTCTGAGCACTCACAGCAGACGAAATGCCAGGCATTCCCCTAAGGGCTTGAGCCAGGCTCTATGAGTTAATGAAGTTTCTAATAGCCATTATTTTACAATCCTGAGCCCCACAGCATGCACAGACATTCTCCAATTTACATACGCCAGGAGGATTTGGGGGGAGGGGGCTTTCAGACTTGAAATTCTGAATAGATCTTTCTCTTGATTAGATTATGCATCTAATTCTCTAGAACCTATTAAATGCTCTATTCGTATTCACTTTAAAAAGATACTTAATAAAACATATGGGCCAAGAATAGAGAAGCCCAAGCACCAAGGCGTGCAGTCCCTGAGGATGCAGAACTCTGAGCCCGGGAAGCAGGGCCAATAAGTACATGGGGTTTTGATGTGGTGCAGTGTCCAATAACATGGACAGCACACAGAGAGGCAAGGGCACATAACAATTCTAAAAGTGTTCTCTAAGGCTCTTGGAGGGCTGTCCCACACTTGGGACAGGAAGACAGTGACCATAAAAGAGACAAAGAAGCCTCTGGAGTCCATCACCTCTACTCTCCAACCTGTTATGAAAAGCAGAACGTACATGCTAGGATACGGACTGGAGATGACCAGGCAAGGCAAAGGGATATCAGTGATTCTCACAACAACCGCCCACTGTGAGGAGACGGGAAACAGAATACTATACCCTGCTGACCAAGTGGTGTCCATCGCTACTGGGGCAATACTACCAATTCGGGCACAGCATGCACAAAATATTACAGAGTGTGCACACTGGCTATCATCCCCCCAGACGACCCTGATATTATTAGGAGCATGCCAGAACACTCTCAAAAAGCAACCCAGGAAAGTTCTTCTTCAATACAACAGCCAGAGTGCATTTAAAAAAATTAAAAGCCAGGCAGTGGTGGCGCACGCCTTTAATCCCAGCACTCGGGAGGGAGAGGCAGGTGGATTTCTGAGTTCGAGGCCAGCCTGGTCTACAGAGTGAGTTCCAGGACAGCCAGGGCTACATAGAGAAACCCTGTCTCCAAAAAACCAAAAAAAAAAAAATAAAAAAAAATAAAAAAAAAATTAAAATGTTTTGTGAGGTAAACCCAGAACATGAGTAAGTTTAAATGTTTTTCCTACGTAGTTTTTGACATTTTCCTAAGCATACAGGATTTATACTGCTCATATTTACTGCACTGACCCTGCTGTGTCTCCTCGCACTTCTGTTGGGTCCTCTCATTTTTCCAGCCAGTCCCCTTCTCCGTTCATTCTGGTTTCTCTTGTTTCACAAATGTGATTCCAAACAATGAACTCACTGACTCCACTGGAGAAAGTGTTCTGGGGACAGGGCTTGCCTGGCTGGAGGTTGTGAATCTGTGTGGATTGACAGGTGCTTTCCTCAGCAGGAAGAGAGACACAGACCTGCCCGAGGATAATAGCCTCTGAGACAGCAGTTGTCTACAGAAACTCAGGACTCATGGAATCATGACTTAATGAGACGAAATTCTACAGCCAAGTATCTCAGGCTAGGGTGGTACATCAACTGCTTAGGAAGAGCCCCAGTACCATATAAATAAATGGTCATTTAGCAAATGGCTCTCTTCCTTAAGTTCTTGTGGTATTTGATCAAAATACAGAGTCTACACAGTAATTTCTTCATATTTTATATATTATATATTTTATAAATATTAAATATACACACATATGGTATTACATACATATATTTACATATATGTATATGTTCACATATATGTATGTGTATATATATGTACTCATGGTATCAGAAAGGACAGCTGGGCTACTTGGCAATACTTCATAGGGCCCCTTGCAATGAAATGAAAGATAAAGTATAAGAATTTCTCACCGTATGGTAAATAGATTTTAGGAAGCTAAACAAAGTGTAAATAACATATATTAGCTAAATGAATTGTTCATTAAAAAATTTAAAAGGACATCCTAGAAATCTAAGTGTGGTGATGTACACAAACAAAAGCAGCTCCGGGGCAGCGACTGTCACATGCTTGTTTTCTGACATTGGTCTATAATTCTTCAGTTGATCACTGTCCAATTTCAAGCTACTTATGATTGGATTCCCTTGTAGAATATAGAACACATGCACACACACAGACACATACAAACACAAACACAAATATATACATATAAACACATGCATACATACACACACACACATATATACCAACACATACACACACACAAACACATATTCAGACATATAAACACACCCACATATACACACAGAGACACATACACACATACACAAACATACATACACACAGAGAGACACAAACACACACATACACACAGACACATATATACACAGATATACATATATACATATATTCACATACATACACACATATACACATATAAAGACACACACATACACAATCATATACATACACTCACAGTCACACACAGAGACACATACATACAGACAAACACACACATATATACACACACACATATACATACAGACACACATATACATACAGACACACACATTTATACACATATACACACGTACACACAGTCATAAATCAAAATAGCAGTATATCATGCCTGTAACCTTAGCACAGGGACTTCCAGGAGAGCCTGAAATGTGTAGTGATATCTTATTTCAAAACAAATATTAGTAGGAATTAGGCCACAAGCGTAGCTCCAAAATAGATGGGGATGTAGATTTGAAAACACAGGGGGAAGGAATCTAAAGCTACCTCCTGGGGATGAGGGCGGGAGGGGAGGAGGAAAACCATCACCGCATGATCCCGACAGCCACTGCGCACCTAACGAGGGCACCACACAATACATGTGGCCCCGAGTCCTCTCCCACCAAAGCCCCTCTTCTGTGGTTGTGTATCACACTGCCCAGAAGGCACATCTACAGCTGCCACAAGGCCTCCTCTTGCTTCTCCATGGTAATCTAATTTTTCCAATGATGTAGTTATTTCTTTCAGTTCACCTTGGTCAGGCCGTGGTTCTTAAGTCACGGATCCTGTCACCTACATGGCTCTTAGACAAGAACTAATCATATACCTCTTATTTCATTCCTCATTTTAATAATGTCCTCAAGAACAGGATATGACACGACTATATTGTGTATCATGTCTATACTACAGGCACAAAACAAACACTTCATGGCTGACTCCTAAAACTGCTTACTGTTACAAGTTCTGGACCCAACAGTATGCCAGTTTCCATGTCGTTGCTAAGATCTGCCTCACAGTGGCCCTGCCTGAGGCTTTCTTCCTGCACCATAAAGGCAAGAAGCCTCCAATACCAGGAGCACTGTCCTCAAAGGCACTACTTGCTTAGCGGGTTCTTCTACATACATCTGCTTTTATCCACGAAGTCCAACCTCCAGGGTAATCATTTTCCCATGCACTTGGTCATAACAAACTGGGATGGGTGTTGTGACACTTGCCAGGAGCTGCAGAAAGAGGGTAACTGGTGCTTCAGTACCCTCTACCCCACCCCTGGTGTCACAGTACCCTCCCTGGTGTGACAGTACTCCCCGCCTCACCCCTGCACTAGTTGGTGCCTGGGTTTCTTCCTTCTCTCAGGTCTTAGGCACCAAGCATTGTCTGCATTCCCGAACGGCACCCTCTTTACTGTCCAAACTCAGGGTGCTCCTGAGTCTTATCACCCACCATTCACGCTTCAATTTTCCCAGCGCCTATGATGCCTGCTCTCAACCACAGCAGAAGCGGAAGCATGCTCCTTGTGTGCAGAATCAGAGGGACCTCCACATGGTTCAGCCTACCACGCACAGCAAACACGTTTTATGATTGTTCTTCTCAATTAACTGGGGAAGCCAGTTTTTAACTTAATATTCTCTAAGCAACAGGGGATAGCTGTGCTCACACCATGTCAGGCACTATGGGTAATCAAGAGGTGATTTAAAATGCATGGAGGAACCTACACACAAATAGGATCCTGTAAGGGACATGGGCATATGAAGGTTTGGGTGTCAGAGGCCAAACTGGAACTAACACCCACAGACACTGAGGGAAGGTTGTGGGAGTCTCCCACCTCCAACACTGGCAGGAGATATGCCGGAAAGCAGCCTCGGAAGCTCGGACTCTTCCTGGAAGAAGCCCCTCTGCCTTTCCACACAGACCTTGCACTGGAAATTCTCATTTACTCTCCTTCTCTGGGGACAGGCAGGCCTCAGAGACTCGTCTTTTGGCATGCAGCTCCCTTCAAAGAGCCAGGTCCATGACTGGACAGAGCTGTGTGGCAGCGCTCTGTGGTGATGAAATAAGGCTGGAAACCACCAAGTTTCCCCACTCTCTGCTCAGGATAAAGCAGATACAGGTCTTCAAACATGTCACCAGGGAGAGAAGTGACTCTGGTCATGAGGCATGTACAAGCTGACAGAATAGGGCCCTATAAACCCACGGTGCATCTAGAAGGCACTTCTGGGGAAGGATCTCTAAGCTTTTAAACTTTCTTATATACTTCTGTCGTTAAGCTCCACACAACAGAGAAGTTCCATGGAACAAAAGGTAATTTTAGTCCAACTCATTACCGTAAAATCTAAAGCCTGGCGCTGCCGCCCGACTAAAGACTTCATCATTCTCAGCGAGCACAGATATCTTCTGCTGCCAACACAGACTTTGCAGTGTGGAGATGTGCATTTGAAACGGGAAGTTAAATTATTCTGGGGAATAAAATTATCATTAGGAAAGTTTCCTACAGCAATTACGGTAGCGGCAGATTTTTAAATTATCATTTAACAGGCTGCTGATACCAGATAAATTAGAGTAAATCAAAATAAGATTAAGTGTATAAATAAAGTATTGCTTCCATAACACTATGAATGTCATCCCATGGACTAGGTTTTACTCAAATTGAGAACATTCACAATTGTCAATTTTTTTTTAAATTTCCCTCCTGAGTTTCGTGCTATTTTGGTTTCCTTCTAAGAGCACAATTAAATCTCAGATTTTCGCTCACACACCAGCCGACAAAATCCCCTTTGTCTATTTATCCATTTAGAAACCTTCCATTCTGAGTATAAAACCTCCACGAGACCCAAGAAATGGTTCGCTCTCCTCAACGTTATGCCATCAATATTTAAACCCCCTTTTTGCATCTAATAATAAAACGGGTCAATGTAGTTCCCTAGGTACACATGAACATTTTATTTTAAGGCATTTATTACAAGATCGGGTTATAAACTAGGAAAGAAATCATTCCCCCCCAAAAAGGAAAAGAACCCACGCAGAAGCAATAACTTGAGTTTACAGAAATCACTCTGGAGCAACCTACATTGATTTGAGGAAACAGCCGAGCTCCTTCCTAAGCACGACTTCCTTCCGGAGCTTCCTCTCTGATGTCATTAACTTCGGCCTCTTTTTTTTTTTTTTATCATCGATCTTAAGTTAATTCCCCAAGAAGCTTGCAGCAGGTTGGCTGGAGGAAGGGATTAAATATAAGGGTTTATAAAGAAAATCGGCTTTTGAGTCAATGCTATTACACCTTGATCCTTACCCACAGACTGTCAGATACCAAGGGGTTTTGGGTTAGACACAAATATTGTTTGTTTTAAAAAGCTATTATCAAGCAATAAATGGGAAAGGGGATTCTCTGTGTTGTTCGTATTTACTCTGAGAATACTCAGCATGACTCAGGGCCACAACACCATGGGTTTGGGCTTTGTTGTTGTTGTTTAGGGTTTTTGGTTTGTTTTCTTTTGCTCCAGTGTAGCTGCTTAAGGCTTTTTCCTTTGGGGTGTGGAGCAGGGAGACAAGTTTCCACTGTGGTGTGCTAAATGGAACCTTCCCACACATGTAAACACAGGGCTTCATTGACAGTCAACTAGGAATATGTATTTATACTTCACTGTAACATTGGCTTTTTTCCCGAAAGGGGACTGTCACTTTCTATGATTTAGACCAGCAGTTTTATGGGAAAAAAAAAACAGGATTGTTGAAGCATGCTGTTAGCCATTCCACTCTTCAGAACAGTTCTTGAGACAGCATTTGAAGCAGCAATGGATAGTGGGAATTTCGTAACAGGGCTCCCCTCCTTCAGCACTTCCGTCCCCCTACTCCTTGCTGGGCAGCTTCCAGCATCCTGAGTCCTGCTCATTAGCTCACTGGAGCACAAGCTTGGGGCCCTGTGGACTTTTCTCCAGAAAACCTTTGGGTCATTAAATGTGTGACAAACGGACCAAGATTACAGTTCCAGAGCGTCTCCCTGTCGTCTCCAGGCAGCAGTTAGAAGCAGATAAGACTCCCTGAAACCATCCCAGGAACTCTTCCCTCAGTCCTGATCCTGTGTGTCGTTTTTCAGCCTCCCGTCTTGTTTCTAGGTGTCCTGTTACCTTTACAAGTTCATCTTCTGGCATAAGTGAAATGCAGTGCAATTTTATTACTTGCAACTAAATAACGTACCTAATACACATGTCCGTTCTTGAGATTATCTCTATGATAAGGTAATGGTTATTGATTCCTTTCCTACTATTATGTGTTCTTCTTACAGATGAATCGCTGCTGACCTTACCTCCTAACTCTGGGGAATCCTTACCGGCAAACTCCAAGGAAATTGGTAGCCTTCGAGGACAAATTCTAAAGGTTTTCCTGTTGCTCTGCAGTCCCTGGATCTGGTAAGTGATTGAGACCGTAATGCTGTGCGTGTCCTTGTACATAAGGAACTTTCTAATTTGTGACCTGTAATCCCAATTATATTTGTAGAGATCCTGTGACCCACTTTCACAGACTCATCCCCACAATAAAGCAGTGAACGGACCCACAATATCTCTTCATCTCACTTGTAAAGCACACTAAATCTGGGCAGAAACAAGTCTGTAAGCCCTGAACAGTTAACGTGCCTACTCTCACCTTTAGGAATCTCTAACATCCCCTTAGGGCATCAAAACAGAATGCCCACATATGAGCTGAAGTTTCCGTCTATAAATTTCTTAAAATTAAATCAAAATAACCACCCCTACTGAAGTAGGATGTTGGTTGGGCCAACACATAATGGGGAAGGCTTGGACTTTCACAGCGTAGTCCGTCTAGATCCGAGGATACTGGGAAGTACCTGGTGATGCCCCTGGGGATGAAGGAGTCCTACGGAACTGGCCAGATAATGGATAGTACAATGCTACCATGAACTGGTTAGGCTAATCAATCCAAGCGTAATGATGACTGGGTTGTGATTCTACTGGGCTGTGAGATGACATCACTGATTCCAGGCCTGGGAGAGTCTAACCTTCTGTCCTCCTGGTAAACATGGAAATTTGTGCAGACACTATGAAAAATGAGATCAACAATACAGAGTAAATTGGAATGAGATTTCCAGGCAATCACCCTGTCCATCTTCTAGATATGTACTAAAGAGAAATGAGGTGGGTATCTCAAGGAGAACAGCACCCCAGACTCTTCACTCCAGAACTATTTCATTGTCCAAAGTATGAACTGACAGGTAATGGATAAAGGAAACATAGTATAATTGAGAAACACAACAAAGCCCATCAATATGTATATGTATACGTATATGTATATGTAGTCTATGTATATGATGTCTGTGTATATGATGTCTGTGTATATGATGTCTGTG
>JADRCH010000066.1:4402513-4450373 GCA_019843965.1 Rhynchomys soricoides | reverse complement strand
TGTATATGATGTCTGTGTATATGATGTCTGTGTATATGATGTCTGTGTATATGATGTCTGTGTATATGATGTCTGTGTATATGATGTCTGTGTATATGTATGTATGTATATATACACACACACACATGCACACACACATATGCATGCGTGTGCACACATGCACACAGCAGTAGGTAAAGGCAAAAAAGCAAGGACAAGTTGCTCTCACATGAACTAAGTTTTCAACTCTTAAATCCCTCCCTCCAAAAGCACCACAAGATGTCAAATCACCAGGACACACTCTAACATCATGTCACAGTGCCCTGAGGCCAAAATGAGTGGCAACTGTCATGCCTAAGACAAAGAGGCATCACCATCATGGTACTATTTAAACCAAGAAATTCTAAGCATGCTCCCTAAGCAGCTTAAGTAAACCTGATGTCTAAAATCTAGTATGTTTAGTTCCCACACATGCATATTGAAGATGACTGTCTGCCATCAGAATGAGGTTGACTTTATTTGTGAACCTTAAAAATGTCTATTTTATTTCAAATAATGCCTAACATTTTAAGCTACATTTTACAACTAACCTAAAGAGGACATTGATTTAGTCAGCCCTACTGTGTGACAACACAATGGGTCTTTTGGGGGGCCATCTTTAACAAACTCTGAAATTTAAACACCATATACTGTCAGGAGCAACACTAAGCAGAGGCAGTAGAACTCACAGAAACAATTGTCTTATGCCCTGAGAAGTGAGAATAAGTCAGGCAGAGCCCAATAAAAGTCAGGAAGCAGAACTGAGTGAAATTTAAGATGCTACAGGCTTTCTTCTTTATTGCTATCATTTTTCAAGAAAAGGTTGTTAATAGTGAATACACAGAGCCCATGAGCGTAAGTAAAATTGCCAGTTAGTATATTTCTATGTACTAGCTCTTTAACTGAAATATTTAATACAACTCCTTAGACATTGCTTTGGAATACTTCTTCATTCAAGATATTTAAATATATACAGGCTAGAACTAGTTTATAATTAGTGGATACGTTAGCATTCAACCCATCAGACATGGTAACACATCTCTAACCCAGTACTCTGGAGGCTGAGGTAGGAGTGCCATCAGTATGAATCCAGGCAAGCCAAGTGGCAGATTCAAGAACAGCACAGGCAGATTAGTGAGATTCTGTCTCAAAAAACAAACAGGGGCTGGGATGGTAAGGGCAGAGCTCTTGCCTACAATAAGAAACCTACCAACCGTGACAGCATCCCATTCTTCTTCCACTTACTAGTTGTATGGCCCAGGAAAGATACAGAATGGTATCTTCTTCTTCTAGGAAAGGAAAAACTGTTACAGGATGATGGAGGTAAGACAAGTGTGTGTGCATGCATGCACACACACAGACACACACAGAGAGACACACAGGCACACACACACACACACACACACACACAAACACTCACACCCAAACCCACACACACCAAAGCTGGGAGGAGCATCAGAGTCAGTCAGTTACTTTTTAAGGGAGTTCAAGGTCTCTGAAACATGGGTCAGATGTTTTGTGTGACCTCTGCAGTCTATACAGGCACAGCTTCCCTTGACCTTACCAAGCATGCCACACTTCATTACAAGACCCTAATGGGTTTGTAACAGCCAAGGAAGAAACTAGGGGTATGGGGGAGGCATAGTGACCATGGGGGCTGGTTTGGCATGCACAGCCAAGGTCCCAGGACACCAGACACTGAAGAGGGCAAGGAGAAAAAGAATGGCCAACCCATGCGGATCTGTACAGTTAGGGGTGACTGTGTCCAGGACAGGATGTTAAGATAAAAGAGAATGGTCCATTCTAGTATCTTCAGTGAGGACCTACACTCTAAGACTGAACTTTCTTCTCCAAGCTAAATGATGAATTTCCTGGGTAAAGCATCAGAGAATAGTCTCCTTCGTGTATTAGTACCCTGTTCATGCACAACTGCACAAAAGGGATGTACATGAAGCTGAGAACAAGGCCTAGCGGCGCACACCTCTAATCCAGCACGCCTAAGGCAAAGAGAGACAGGATCTATAGAGTGTGTTCCAGGCTAACTAGGGCTATATCCTAAGACCCTATTTCAAAACAAAAACAAAAGTCCATGGAGATGGTTCAGTGGGTAATGCACTTATTACGAACAGTAAGGGGAACTGAATTTAAATCTCCAGCATCCATCTTAAAGGAGGGGGGGAAAGTTCAGTGTAACCATGCATGGCTCTCATATCAGCATTGAGAGGTAGAGTCTGGCCAATCCCTGTGGGCTTACTAGCCAGTCAGCCTACCCAAAACTAAGAGACGTTAAGGTTCAGTAGGAGACCCTGCTTCACACATTAAGATAGTGAAGAGAAAAGGGAGACTCCCAGCATCCTCCTCTGGCCTCTGCTTATGTGAACATATGTACACATGTATACACACACAAACCACACACTAACAAAACTCACACCAACTGCACATTACTGCTATCACATGGGGACAGTAGTATCTCTACATCTACACAAAATACCACCTCTCACAAACGCAAGGCCCAAGAACACAATTCCTCCTATTCCTACCTCATGACAATAGATCTTTATTTTGTGTTGGAATGGTTGGAGCATCCATCAATCAATGAAGAATTCATCACACACCAGGTCCCTTGGAGACAGAAACCTGCCACCATGCATACTGCACGCTGCCTTGAGCAAGCTGCTGCTCAGATCACTGCCCTTCGGCTTTAGGGACAGAGAAGCCATTATCACTTTGCGCAGGCTCCCAGATGGAGCCAGGGTACCTCCAGTGCCTTCACTGCCTGACTCTGAATTTTGTTCCTCAGATCAGAAGAACTCAACATTAATTGTTTCTATTAACTGCACAAACAAAACCTCCTTCCAGAGTTAAGGAATGTACAACAGTCTTCCTCATTTGAGGCACGCAATCATAAACGAATGTTTAAAAAACAAAAACTTAATTGGATCTCTGAACAAATAAAACACTTCTAAGCTCTGGTCCCACAATTCCTTGTTAGCCATGCTTGGAACAGCGCCTGCGAATATATGTGCAATATTTCATACACAAAATAAAGGAGAAAGCCTGGCACAGGAGAAGGAATTCATTCTTCCAGGAATCTATACAGTGTGTGGCATAGAGTTAACGCATGACTCAGAGCCACGGATAACTTGCCAGTGTCATGTGAAGGAAAGCAGCCAATGCTCTCCTGCTTGGTGCCATCTAAAGCAGAGCAAACTCAGACTTGAATTCTCTCTTTTGTTGCCTCTGTGTTGCCCGTCATCCCTGTCTGTCCGCTGAGTCTGTCTGCTGTGTGAGTCTGAATCTGTACCTGCCTGAAGCTCATCTACTAGATCTAGACCTGTCTGTCCCTGTCCACATGTCTGTCTTGTTTGTTTTTCCTTATCAGTCGGCTTTGCTTATATTAAATGAACAGCACAAGAAGCACACGGAAGGAATGAGGGACACGTCACAGAAATCTGTAAGAGATTTACATGAAACTGAGTCACTGGCTCCAAGTGATCCCAACTGAGCCAGACAACAAACAACATTACAAGCATCATTGCTGATTAAGTAGCATCAATGTATTGCATTAAACATTTATGGTGGATATCAATTTATAAAATTCCTTTTAACCTTTATTTGCCTTTGTCAGCAAATGATTACCATACTGGTAACACATGTAAACACATATGCACTACTCTTGGGCCAGGGGCATAAAAGAATTCCTAACTTGAGATTATAGCCAGGTATTAGCTTCAGCTATAAATGCAGATTATTTGAGAAATCCAAAGTAAGTAAGGTTGGTTCTTACATTATTCTCTTATAGGCAGTTAAATAAATAGGCTGAGTACATAGCAGCTTAGCAGTCCTAAGTCTTAAGTGTCCTCGAAGAGTATGGCAAAAGTTCCAGTCTCTTAGAACATAAGAGATATTTTATCATGATATTGCACCATCACCCAATGCTATGTATGAGCAGAAATCAACAAAAAAATTTTTTTGACTTAATCAAACACTGAAGAATGTAGGGGATAAAAGGATCATTTAAGTCTTAACTTGGTGGGATCAGATGAATAGAATAAGCATCTAATACTACCAGTGAATACATAAGGACTGGCAGGCCCAATATTAAAGAATTTTCAGACTACCTACTGGCTAGGCCCAGAGCTAAAGACTGCCCAGCCTGCAGTTAGCAATCCACTCTCAGCATTAAGAATAGACAGACAGTCGTCTCGTCTTCGTTCTATTGCTGTGATACCTGACCAAAAGTAACTCAGAGAAGAAAGGGTTTATTTCATCTGACCATTCATGCAATGGTCCCTCACTGAAGGAAGTCGGGGCAGAAACCCATTCATAGACCGTGCAGGAACGCTGCTCACTGGCTTGTTCCCATGCCTTCTTCAGCTCCATTTCTTATATAATCCAGGATCACCTGATCAGAGTAGCACTAACCACAGTGGACTGGTCTCTCCCACATCAATCATTCATTAAGAAATGCCCCCAAAGAAGGCCAAGAGGTTCTCTCTTCCCAGATGACCCTAATGTGTGACAAATTGCCCAAACTCTAACCAGCACAGAGGACTTCAGTGTGTTGTGTATCGATCTCTTTGTAAACCATGGCCAGCCAGCAGTTTTGCCTACAGATGTCCAATGCTACTGATGTCCAATGCCACCTGCTCTCTCTTACATGGAGTGCCTGTTCACCCCCAAAACACCTCAAAGTCTCACTGGGGGAAGGTTCCGGCAGTGTTGTGTGAGCGGTGAGATGTGTGACGTCTCTGGCAGCCCCAGGGCAGGTGGAGAAGACACACGGGGGGTTTACACAGCTGCCTCATCGGATGGGAGATGGAACAGGTTTTATCGATGACGAGAGAAGAAGGAAGGGCAGAGGGCCAGCTGCAATGGACAGGACATGGAATCCAATATGCTTAGAAATGGAAACTGTCAGCCCTTCCATCCAGAATTAGAAAGCTGGCTCCAGATCCGGCTCCTCAGTGACATCACTGACAAAGCTGCTCAAAGAACACGAGGTGACACAGCTCAGCAATACAGGTGTCTTCTCCATACTAAGAGTGTCTGCTTTCTTAAAGTAATTTTGTACTCTGCAGACTTAATGAAAAGAAATCAACATTTATTTCATTCTTGTTTTAAAGAAATCTACCCTCACAAAGGCAGTAGGGAACGGGGGGGGGGGGGGGGAGATACGGGGAGAAAGAACACCTGGCTACTGAGAAACTTTTGGAAGGTGGATATCCACCAAACACTTTCATGAAGGAGCTGCTGAGACATGAAATTTTGTGGAGAGCCGGAAGAGGAAGGATAAATAACGCGTTGTCATAGCAATCAGTAAAGCTGATTGGCAGGGAAGATGGACAATCTTCCCTGAAAGCAGGGCTCCAGCGTGTCCAGAGACTCCCAGAAGATACTCCTGTTTGAGTGTCCCCGCCATGCTCAAGCTGGAACGTCCTCTTTGTTGGGAGCATTAAGAAGGTGAGAACAGTTTGACCAGGGAACTTGCAGAGTGGGGTCTTCAGGAAAAGAAGGGCTAAGGGACGCCAGGGAGCCAGGCTCCAATGCAAGGGAACCAAGGCTTCGGAAGAGCAGAAATGTGTAACAGGGTGTTCTCACTTACCATGGGATGCTGTGTGCAACCCCAGCAAAACGAAATTCTCAAACAGTGAAACAGGAGGGAAAATTAGCCACACTGTGTAAACACCGCAGAGACGAGTGTCCCACCAGCAAAAAATGACCTCAGCAGGTGTAGCCTCTTGACCCTGAACCTGCAGAGCTGTAAACCGACTAAACCTTACTGCTTTATAAATTGTCCAGTCTGTGGTATTGAGGTGGGCAAACAGCCACAGAAAACAAGCTACCCAGGAGCTGAGAGCCTTTTTCCAATAACTGCAACAATAAATGTCATTTTCAAACACCCAAGAATATGGCGGCAGCAGTTGAAAAGGTAAAAGAGGAAAGTGCTTTTGTTTCTCTGGGCTTCTAAATGCTGAGACAGAGCTCTTAAGAGTCAGAACCAAGTTGGAAATACGGCGTTACTCCTCGATGCCTTAACCTGGTGACATCCATGTGCAGTGATTTCACAATTAAAAACATGATTAAAAAATGAGCAATCTTTTCCCAGCCCAGAACCAACTTTACTGTAACAGGGAATGTCTACAAAGTTGCTAAGTGATTAAGGGCTGGATGCAGGGTTAACCAGGGTCAATGTCAGGACCTGCGGATGACATTCCAAAGATCCGTCCCTGAGCAGTTGGTATTTACTGTCCCCATTATAGCAATGAAAGTACACTGACAACGTTGATGAACTTCTAGAAATGTATGATTTGGATTGAACTTTTGTGGTTATTTGCATTCCATCAAAAAAAAAAAATGCAAGCAATCTCAAAGGGCTTCTGGGTGGCCTCCCTGTGACCTCTCTCCCAGCAGCCTCCCAGACAAGGACTCCCATATACCCGGTGCCTTCCAGCTCTGCTCAGAACACCCCAAAGTCCTCAGTACAGGATTTCCGGTTGGTTCCATCTGTGACATGATTTCAAATGCAGACCGACTGAATGGAGACGTGGTGGTTTGAAACCATTAAAGACAAAGAAGTTCTCAACAGTCTCACACACACACACACACAATCACAAGGACCCCACAGCAGCCTGAAGGAACACTCATCTCTGCCATGTTTACAAAGTGTGGTTAATTTTTTTCCCCTGTGTTATTGTTTGAGAATTTCATACATGCCTGAGTATTTTGACCTAATCTGTATCCCTCCTTTATGAATCTTCCCCTATGAATCCTCCCCGTGAGTCCTCCCATGTGAGTCCTCCCCATGACTCCTCCCCATGACTCCTCCCTATCCCTTCATAACCACTTTCCTCTCTTCAGTGAACTGAGTTTGCTAAGTGCTGTCTGTATGAACATGGGTATAAGACCATCTACTGGAGCATGGATAGTCTCTCGTGGCCAGCATCCCTGGAAAACAAACCAAGTATCCCTCAGTCACCAGCTGCCAATACCATCCAGGCAGAGGTGGCATTCCTGAGCTCCCTGCTCCAGCTCGGATTTTGTCTGCCTTGACCTTGTGCCGGAGGGCATTCAAGGGTAGTGAGGGGAGGTAGAATACAAGTAAGATTCTGTTTCTAAACCTGATTTAGGCTAAGTTTTCCTCCAAATTGACTCACATTCAAGAGGTAGTTGGGAGTCTGGGAACAAGGCTCAGTGTGGTAAAGAGATTGCCATAAATGTCTGACCACCTGAGTTTGGATGCTCCAAATTCACATAAAAAGCCAGAAATGATAGTACACATCGCACATGGGCCAGCTAGCCTGGCACAAGAAGCACCAGGCAAACAGCGTGAGATACTCTGTTTCAGAGGAGAAGGTTGAAAGTGAGGAACAACACCTGACACTTTGTGACCTCTGCATGCATGCCATGCATGTGTGTGATTGCACACAACATAAACACACAACAAACACACATCACACATACAAACACAAATACGCATACATAAAGATTTCTTTACATTTTTAAATGATACAATTGATAAATACTTAATTTGTTACTACAGCAACATACAATAATTTTAAATCCTTAAGTCACAAACTGGGTCTATAAGACACATCACATTTCATGGAGAGTCGGGGCCTCTTTTACCTCCTGTTGATGTTCTGAACTGGTAGAACTAAAATTCATTTCATTCCATTTTAGCTGAACAAAGGGCTGTGTTTGGCTCATGGCTATGTGCCTACGAGCAGAATAAGAACTAAATTGGAGCTGGACAAAATTCTGCCCTATGCATTGTTGTCACTTGCTTATTGATTTTGCTTCTATAGGTGTCTGATTCTCTGTGCTGAGTACAAAAGAAGAGAAACCCCCAAGCAGCTTGCTTGTCTCTTCTGCTAGAACATAGACAGCCCTTACCCGAATTCTGCTACCACCTACCTAGGAAAAAGACAACCCCTAAAAACTCATGACCTCCGACTTCAGGCTTCTTAACTCTGCCGACCCACACTCTGGTTTAACCTTTGTTAATGTTTTCTTTCATTCACCAGAAAAAGACTGCCTCAAATCTACCATATCCTCTGTTCTCCAGACTTCCCCAGATTCCAGGCCTCTGCAGCCCTGGCCCTCACAGAGAAAAAGGAATAATTCATTAAGCAAAGACTCCTTCAGTCTCCAGCTAACAGCTCCCCATGATAAAAGTGTTTCTTTCCATCGCCACTGTTAGCCATGATGGAAGAAGAAAGCCCACACTTTTGAGTTCTGTTCTAGGTGTGGCTTAGCTCATAGAAGTTCATGAGCTGGGAGCTTAGACATAGATACACAGCAGTGTGAAGAGATGACGAGGTCAGGAGTCTGCCTCATGGGAGGCAAGTAGGTCATGATGAGCCTTTACCACAGAAAGGGCTTGGTGCTCATCTGCAGCAGCAGGTGAGCCTGGGAATTGTGTGAGCCCATATGTGGTGGCTCACCCTGCTCTGTCAGCCTCCTCTTCAGCTTCACTTTCTGTTCCTCAGCCATATCCTAGCGTGACATGAGCTTGCACGAGAAGCCACGCAAGAGCAAGCACAGAACAGAAAGTTAGAGACAGTCAACCTCGAGTGTCTGTTACAGTACCATCCCTCCACCCACCCAGAGGATCTCATTCCTTCATTTTCCTGGGGTCCTGTTTCATCTTTTATAGGAATTCCTGTCTAATTTGGCCACCTGTGAGAATCCCCAGGGCAGCTTCAAACACTCTACCTACCAGCCATGTGGACAGCAACCAAGCAGGAGTCTCTGGGTAGAACCCAATGCTAATGATTTTATGATTCTGCGTTTCCCACTCGCATCCACTGCTGAGAATGTCCTCCCTGTGTTTCTACATTTTTGAAGAGCATTTTTAAGTCTGTGTAACTTTCTACTTGATGAAATACAGCCTCCCTCATTCCTAGAAATGAAAAGCAGTCAATGTGAGTGAGGATGTTGAGAAAGATCATTTGTGTGTGGCTGGTGGAAATGTAAATCAGTTCAGTCATGATCCAAACAAAACCAACAAAATCTCCCATATCATCCCGTCATCTCATTTGTTGGAATAGACATACAAAGGGAAAGAGTCCAGCGCATTAAGGGGACAACTGTACTCCGTGCATATGGCAACTTGGCTACTGGTGCACACAACCAGTGTGCGTTGGTGGCTGAATAAAGGGAACATGACACACCTACATATCGGGATAGTACTCAGCCGTGCAGAATAATGAAACCCTTTTACTTACAGCACCATGAACATGTCTAGCAGTCAGGATGTTAAGCGAAATAAGCTATGTTCAGAGACAGGAAAAAAGAAACAAACAAACATGCTCTCATGATTAGGTAAAAACTACACTTGCTGAGGACAGGAAATAGAGAGCAGAGCAGAGGTTGCTGGAGGGGTGGGGGAGGAAGATGAACGGCTGGGTAGTGAGATGGGAGGAAGTAACTCCCAGTGTTTGACATCATGATACTACATGTAGATGTCACTACAGCATGACCCCCGGTGAGTGTGAGGTCACAGTTTCTGTGTATTTCAAACAACTACAAGCGTTTGGCAGCTCTGTGTTTGGTGTTGCCCCCACAGAGACTCGAATGTTTGAGACCACTAGCATTTTGTGTCCATGTATAGAAACGTCACATCTACCTCATAATTACACACCATTGTTTGGCCATGAGAATGGGCACACACACACGGAACTGAGAGAGGCCCCGCAGAGACAAATGTGACCGTCCCTCCTTCACTGCCTTCAGGAGGAAGCATAGATCTTCCGTTCTTACTGACCACTTTCGAGTCAGGCAATTGCTTTCTGCTGGCCTGAGGTACCCAGAGACTGGCCTGCAATGTATTGTTTCTACATAGCTTTGTTCCAGTAGATAGTATAAACTTTGACCTGCCAGTAGGTGTTTCTTCTGTGATCTCATTGAAGGAGTTGGAGGACAATTTTCACTCTTTTCCATTGGGAAAACAAGATGAGAGTGGCAGCTTTGTTTTGACCCCCCCACCCCCCCACACAAACACACACACACACACACACACACACACACACACACACACAAGCTCAGAGCTCTCTAGACCACACTCCGTGCTTCATTTCTGAGGCCTGCTTCTCTGAGTTTTCATGTTTGCTGTATCTGGGGTCACTGAGGTGGTTTTCACCTCCATGGTGGTTTCAGTTTCCTTACTGGGGTGCATCAGTTCCCTCTCTGCCTCCTTTATCTTCTCTTTCTGTTCACCACATGTATCTTTTCTTCAAACTGTCTTTTTATAGAGCCCAGTCATCACTATGCCCTGAAGGCCATGGAGAAAAGAATTTTTCCTAGCTTGCGAGATAAGGACTTAGCCTTCAGTGACCTCATGGGCTCCCTTCTATGACTGTTCCCCGACAGGCTCTGGAAGGCTGGAGGCAGAATGCATCCTCCCGGGAACAAGGAACACTGTTCCTGGCTGTAGCACAGGACAGGATGAACAGCACATGCAACACTAAGCACCAGTGCCCTCCCTATCTCTCCAAGTCCTGCACCCAGGGAGGAGCTCCTTCTCGGGCTTTGGGATGACCTTTTCAACCCAAGATTATACAGGTACAAAGTAGAGCTTTGGAGCACAGGCCCATGGGAAGTCCTCCTGGTCCCCTTCCTACCTCACCTTAAAGAGTCCCTCACATTTAGCAGCCTGAACTAAGCATGACAGAGGTGCAGGTCACTATAGTAGAGTGGCAGACACTCAAGCTGGGTACAGCTCCCTGAGGTTTACAGGAACCCTAAGTGTATTGAGCTCACAGCTTACCAATGGCACAGCGGCTCTCCACCACCACAATCTAATTTGCATACAATGTACCAAAGAAATGGAACCTTTGTTTTCTATTAATAAGCACAAATAAGCATTCTACCCATGCCAATGGCTATGGTGGAAGTGCTTCACCCATTCCAGTGGCTATGGTGGAAGTGCTCCACCCATTCCAGGGGCTATAAATTCTAGTACCCGATGAACTTATGACTTCAAATTTTAATATTTCTTAAAAGATATGTTTGCTAAGTTATGGTTTTTACTTCCTTCTTAATTTCCATAATCCTGAATAAATTCAGGCTAGGCGATTTAAGGAGAGATCGTCTTCCCTAAGAAGATTATCTAAATATTAGCAGTAGAATCAGGGAGCGTAGCATAGTGGTAGAGCAATTGTCTATGGAGTGAAAGGTCCTCAGTTCCATTCCCAGTACCAATGTCGAAGACAATAAAGATGAAGATGATGAGGATGAAGATGATGATGTTGAAAAAGAAGATGACAATGATGATGATGATGATCTGAACCCAGGGTCTCCATCACTGTTAAATATAGACACTAGTACATTGATCACTTGGGGCAAGGACGGTTACCATAATAGATTCACATCTGTTCTCCATTTACATTTTAACTTTTACTCTCTTAAGATGATTTTTAAAAAAATAACATTAAAATTAAAGTCTGCTTTTCTCTTCTCAAAGGCCACCCCTCCTTTTGATCATAATACAAAATGTAAAGCTACAATGAGCTCTCTGATATTTAAATCATCCACGAATACACGACTAACTTGCAAAAACAAGATTTCCTTTGGGAACATAACGTAAATAACAATGCTATACAGTCTATATTACTATATATTATATGTGTCCAACTAAATAAATATGACCCTAAGCATTTCCATCATGTGAGCCCAGTCCAGGCATAAAACAAACACTTCAGTTAAATGATTATTCTCCTTTTTCCTCATGAAGAAAGGCACAATGGGTAAGAGCTGGGTTGAAATCGCTGAGAACTTGAGAGTTCTGAAGTCAGGAAAGAGGAGGAGGAGGAGGAGGAGGAGGAGGAGGAGGAGGAGGAGGAGGAGCAGGGCTGAAGCACCTGCTAGAGGAGGCAAGGCAGTAAATGCAAGCTGACAAGGACCCAGAGTCTGCGGCGAGATCCTATCAAGTATTTTTAAATTCAGTTCCACACAAGTCAACTCAGTTTTGCCTGGAGATTTTACTAGACATTTAGCTGGTGTGTGTATAATTACTTGTCTCTCAGAATTGGAAGTGGTGATCTGGAAGCAGTCATGGGAGATGTGCACAGCGTTTTAAGACAGCGGTAAACTAAACACCTGATGTGTGGGGCAGCAAATATGTGTGGAGCTGCCTCAAAACCAAACATTTTGGTTGTTACTTCCACATATATCAGGAACATACACTTTATTAACCCTGTTTTTACTAAGGTATTAAAAATAAAATTTTATTCCTATATACCCCTGATTACTAGCTACCTCTCCATCTTTCCCATGATTGCCAGGGACCAAAGTAGGAGTCTTAAGCATGCATGAAAACATCCAAGCATCTTTCAGACATAATCCACTCACACAACATACCACAAGCATGTGATAACTCCCAGAATTCATTTGGAGCGCTTGGTGCCCACCAATAAGCCTGGAGGGCAAGCTACTTCATAAACGTCTGAACCTGATTTTTAAAATGGGAACAATGCTGCCATAAGTCCAACAGGAGCTACATGAAGTTCTGAGGCAGGCTTCGAGATCTCATGGCACAAGCCAAGGTGTGACGCAGCTTCCTGTGTATTTCCAGAGCCCCTGACTGCCAACTTCACTGCTTGCCCCGACATACCTCCGCTACTCGAGTCATCACTGGGGAGTCACACTGCCATCTGGTCATCAATAGAACCATTTGAAATTCTTCCCCAAGTCCTACAGTCTGACATCACAACATCCAAACACTACGACGCACTTTATACACTAAATGTAAATTGTTTTAATGAAAGTGAACTGTGTAAAACCAAGAGAACAGATTCCACATACAGCCATCTCTCCATTACCTGACTAAGACTGTCCTATTGAACACCACGGCACCGGACACTGAGAACATGAATGTGACCAGTTGGGACTGAGCTGCCAGTTTGAGTCATGCTGAACCTTGAGGCTTAGGTGTAACCAAAAGCAGGATATCTTGCTAGGAAATTCTATATCAGTGAAAGGCTGAAGTGACAATGTCTTGGATGCATAAGATGAAATATTTTATGCAAAACTTGTTTTGTAAATGGCTACTAAAAATGTTAGCTTCTAGTTTGTAGCTCACCACCACATATTCTAGAGCAGTGGTTCTCAACCGTCCTAATGCTGTGGTCCTTTAGTACAGTTCCTCGTGTTGTGGTGATTCCCAACTGCAAAGTTATCTCATTGCTACTTCATAACTGCCATTTTGTTACTGTTATGAATCATAATGTAATCACCTGATAGGTGATTCCTGGTTGAGAGCCACTGTCCTAGGGGGAAGGTTGTGTGGTTTTGTTTTGTTTCTAGATTTCTTGCTCTGTTTTATTTGTCTGTTTTCTTCAGCACTAGGGCCTTCGGGCTGCTGAGCTGTACCTCTGAACAGTGTAGCTTCAGACACCAAAGTCAACCCAAGCTATGAGTCCATTCAACCAAGCATCAAAGCTAAAACAAAGTCCAAAGTAACAAACCTCCTCCACCTCACTCTGCCTCTTCAGGGGGAGGGAGGGAGCATTGCAGATGGCCAGGAAGACTCTCCAAAGCAAAGACTTAACTCGCTGCCTCCAGCTTTATCCTTGACATTTAACTCTTCCAGAAACTTCCTCAGCTCCACTCCCTCCTGCTGGGAAATATTTTCAAGCAGTCTGTGGCATCACAGTCACCCTCTGCTTAGGCACACACTTTACAAACTGGTCAGGATGCCACAATCGCTGCTCTGGAAAAGCAGGTTACAGAAACAGGTGTGCAAATGGGCAGACACTTCTAGGAGTTCACAAAGCCTTGCCAGGAGAAACACAGCAGGGCTTCGACACTAAGTAGGCACACCATTGACACTCCGCACTCATGACCTCCTTGGCAGGCTGCCCCTGGGTCGCTACTACTGCCGAGCCGAGACATACTTGCCAGAGGATTGGTGACCACAAAGATGTGGTTTGGTGGTTGGTTTAATGTCAACTTGCCACAATTTGAATCACCTGAATAAAGAACCAATGTCATGTCCCGATTGCCTCAGCAGATACAGGAAGACCCATCCCAACTGTGTGTGGTGTCTTCTACTAACAGCCCAGATACAAAGGGCAGGTGATTTGCCTTGTGCTGGAGTGCCTGAATTGGCTGACCCCTGTTAACTGCTGCACCTGATTCCTCCACTGGTATCAGAATCAGCATTTCCAGGTTTCCGTAACTGATTAAGGACTGGTGGCTCTCTAGTAACCCTCCAGTGCTTCAATACCAAATTGCGACTGCTGAAGGACCCCAACTAAAGGAAAAAGCCACGGCTAGGCTCAGCCTCCGTGGTGTGAGGCAACTCTTTCTACACTGTCAGTGAAACCTGTTTTGAGAAATGCTCATAACACGTGCACACTCATTCCTGTGGCTCTGGTCCATAGAGAACCCTGACTAATACAGGCAGGGAATGGCTTTACGTGCTGAGAATGTCAGGGGTCCCCTGCTGAATTCTAGCTCTAAGCAACTAATTCTGGACTGTGTTAGTGAGTTACTTGGCATCTTCATACCCTTGTGTTGGCCTCAGTGCTGATTGGAAACTCATGTTGGTCACTGAGCCGTCACAGTCACAGTGTGGAACTTGGCTGCTCTTTGGGAGACCCAAGGGCAGCAACTTTAGCTTTGCACTGAGGAATTTCAGAATACGGATTCATTCATATATCCATTTATTCAGGAAGTAATTACAGAGCCATGTGCCGGGTACTGTTGGATTTGCTGAATATCACTGAACCAAAGAGACAAGGACAGTATTTAATGAAAGGTAAGGTATGTACCCATCTAGAAAGCGGTATGTGCTGAACACAAGTACAAACCACTTGAATGGGTAGGTTCTAGGACTCTGGTGTAGAGTTAGCAGGCCCTTGGTAGCAAGACCTCAGGCTTCTGAGCCTGCTAGAAGGTAATACCTCCTCAGAAATCATGGTGGGGGAGGACTCAGCCTACTTCAGGGAGGACAGCTGAAGGCTGCAGAAGTCGGAACTGGAGAGTCATCTGGGATATCCCCACCCAGGTAGGGGAACTCTGAAGTAGGAGTAATGGGCAGAGTGACAGGCAGCCAGAGGTCAGGGGCAGACTTGGAGATCACAGCTTTGACTCTGCGAACCCATTGCAAGGTTTTGAGGTGAGGGATGATGTATTATGTCTCCCGAAGGATTTGCTTTATTGCTTTTAGAAGCAAGGTCAAAAGCAGCTATCTTTAACTAATATGTGTTAAATATGGTTGTAACTAAAAGCTAAACAGTGACAGCCAAGAGGGGATAAGTGTTATGGGCCTTTATTAGAATCAGGGACAAAAGGCAGGAAAAAGAAGATGTGTCTCAACTACCCAACAGCAAGTCCAGAGGCGATACCTTTCTGACTGATCATGCGTGAGCACAAGCAGGTGTGGATGGCACACGGCAGCATCCACAGATGACCCGCGGCAGTGTCCACAGGTGCTACTGGGACACCACGGCTGTCCTTTGGTAGAGAACTACAGTTACAACCGTGACCTTCCAGCTCCATGAAAGAAACCGCTTCTCTAAAAGGGACCATATTACAGCAACAACCTAAGGGGAATGGTGAAGTCAATTAGCCTTGCCCTGCTGACCTGATTCAACACTTAGTCTGGAAACAGCGGCCATGCAGCTTGCCTTTCTGTCAGCTCTGCTGCAGGAGGAAGGGTAAAGAAAAGAGTCGCCGGCGTCAATAAACATTAATACTGAGCTAATTTTCTCAGTTCTCATTTCACTGAATAATTATACCTTTGGGCTAACATGCATACTGTATTAAGTAGCATTCGGTTTATATGCAGCCCTGCAAGTTGCTGTCCTCATTATGCAATCATTTGAAATCATTCCAGGGCAAACCCTGGCTGGAAAGTGACTTCCATGCAGATCTTCTTTCCCTGAGAGCCTTCTAGATAGTTTACTAAGCGTCTCTTTAGGTTAACAAGAGCTGTTCAAGAAAGCAGTCTCAAAATATTCTCTATGAAATATGTTCAATAATTCATTAAAGTTCCAGCAGGCCAAACTCTCTTATTTTTCTTGGCTCGCTATGCAGACTGATGCATGGAAACCTTCAAGGAGCTGAATGTCACGTGTTCCCAGCACTTGTTGCCTCCGTCCTTAGTGAAAGAAAGTAGAGGTAGCCTATCATCTTAGAAGAAACATTGTTACAAAATAATCCTTTTGTTAAGACGGAATTCAGTGTAGGTGTTTGGGAATCTAACTTCCCTAAGGGAGCTCCCTTTCCATTAAACTGTCTCCAATTTTAGCTGTCATAATAAGACACCAACTCAAGCATCAATCCATTAATCCTGAGAGTTGACCTGTTTTCATAAGTCTTGCTGAGCACAGATCATGGATGATCTAGACCTGACTGGCCCTCTTCATTTTTCTTGCTTCCTCTGTTCTCTATGATACTTCGGGATCATCATAAAATGGTAATCTAATTACCACAACAATTAATTACACTCATGATTAATTTGAAACACCTGACACAAATGTAAGCCAGTATTCTGAGACACAACACACGGTCTTAATGAAATTCTAACACCTGAAACTGCTTGGCATCGTTATCAGTCAAGTAACTATGCTTAATTTCCTCTCAGCTGGGCATGTTAATAGAGTTGGTCCCCGGTATTATTTACTAAAAATGTGCTTCAGTACAAAACAATTACAGTGCATCTAATCTGTGGCCTTGAACCACAGACTCGGAGTCAGCATCAGCCTCCCAGGCAGGTCAACCCCTGAAAGTCATTAGTCTCTGCCTTTGGCTTCCTCCCCTCCTTGCCAAGTGCTCATTTTCTTGAATCTCCAAACATAAATGGTTTATAAGCCTTTTTTTCCTCAAAACACTACGCAAATGGCTTGTGCAAGAAATAGTAGAAGAAATGTCTGTTGAAGGGGAGTGAAAAAAAAAAACAAGGATATTTGACCAGCTCAAATTGGTGCTGATGGGACATAAAAACAAAGACATGAAGTTGGGAGGATCGGGGTGCAGGCTCAATCTAGGGGGAGCTAGGAGGAGAACGAGGGTAATGATCAAAATACATTGTATGAAATTCTCCAAGAATTAATAAAAATATTTTTAAACACACACACACACACACACACACACACACACACACACAAATGCAGTTCCCAATAAGTGGAAGAAAGTACAAAGATTGGATACAAAGTACCAGAACAGAATAACCTGCTGGGCTCCTAGAGAAGACCGAGGAGACCGAGGAGACTGAGGAGACCGTAGGCCTACTAGGGTGAACACGGCTATTAAACAGTTCTGCGTGCGGAAAGGAAGCACTGTGAGGATGACCCAGGCCCTTAAGAGAGAACTATGACCCATGCCTGAGGCTCATCCAGTGTCTCTCTGACAAGACATCAACTTCTATCTCTTTGGGCTCAGTCGTGGTGGAAGATGGAAGGAACCAGAGCTACCTGTGACCACTGATGTGACTTCTGATCTCCTCTCTGTCTGCCTTTTAATCTCCCCTTTGTAAGCTAGACCCATCTTTGTTCCAGGAAGCAAAGAAGAAGAGGGAAGGAAGAAAGAAGGTGGGAAGAGAAGAGATAAAGGAAAGTATGCACAGGGGACTGAATGTGAAAGTACACAAAGATTGAAAGACCACAGGTAAAACGAAAAGTTTAAACGAGGAATGAAAATGTCTTCATTCCAAAATAGAACACTCTTAATTAGATAAAATACATGTTAATGACATATCTCTAAAATATTTTATGATGGCATGTCTTTCTCCTAAGATGGAGCATGTACTGCCATTTACTATCAATCAAATTATCTAAATTTTGACTCTAATAGACAATTGCCAATTATGATTCATGGAATTTGAACAAAAGTTGAAAATTTTTATTCTGTAGACTCCTGATTCAAATATAAGTGGGGTATGCATACTAAATTGTAACTCTGAATATTCTAATTTTAGATGCTCATTTAATTTATTATATCTCCCCCCCAAATGAGCTCACCAGAAGTTAGAGGGTTGCACAATTTGTTCTCCCAAGCTTTGAAACACTATTAAGCTAGAAACTGAGTTTATAAGCATAATAAATTTACATGTTAAAAATAAAACACACTAAAATGAAAATGTGGATATCTTAAAACCTAGATAAGCTAAATTAAAACTATCAACTGTACATATTACAAAAGGAAGTCACATTATGTGACTGAGATATCCACACACACACATACACACAGAGACACAGAAACACACACACATAGTCACATACACACATACACAGAAACACACACAGACACACACACACAACACAGAGAGAGAGAGAGATATACACACACACTCATACATGAACACAAATACACACAAACACACACAGACATACACATGCACACACAGAGACACACAGTCACACACAGTCACAGACACAGATACATGCACAGACAAACACACACACACACACACACACACACACACACACCCTAAAGGAGGAACTGGTTGGTGGACCCAGTCATGTCTATCCAATATATAGGCTGAATAAATGTGAGGGTAATAACACTTTTTTATTCTAAGTGTTCAGGGACTGTCTTTCTTCCAATCTCAACTGAGTCACATAAACAGGGGCGCCACTCCTGAAAATATGTTCAGTTTTTTATTGATTACATAGAGGGCACAACCAAGTTTTATCTCTAGCCCAGGCTGCTTCTATGAAAACCATCCTGTAGGTCTAATTGCAAATTTAGCACTCCCATTAAAAGAGCTATAATAGGTGACATTAAAATGCCCCAACCAAAGCTTTGTCTTTTCCTGTTTTCCATGTCTCAAACATGCTCTACTCACAGATTCTACAGCTTGCCTAATATTATCAGAATCAATGAAGTTTCTCAATTCAAGAACACTGGAATCCCCTTGACTTGGACCCTTGCAACGCTTAATCTGCCACATCTTACTGGTTCTACCTTTTAAAGTACAGACAGAGCCTACCTGCCAATCACCTTCATTGTTACTGCCTGGTGACTATTCCAACAGCCAGCCCACCTCCACCTTTGTGTATGCACACTCCACTACACAACAGCAGGCAGGAGTCTTTAAAAATGGCTCAGAAGTCTTTGAGGGCTCTCAGAAGGGAGCAAAGGGTGTACAGTGTCCTCCCAGACATGAGACGACCAGCTGCTTCTGCTTTTCTGAACCCTTTCCTACTCCCTCCTTGAATCAACTCTAGACTGGCTCTGTCTTCAGGAAAATTCTTGTCCAAGACATCCTATAAGTCTGTCATTCACAGTCCTTAAGTGCCCAGGGATACTGCTCTCTTCTTTGCCACCACCCTCCTTGCACACCACCCTCCTTTTCAGACCTGCCTCCATTCCTTTATAACAGAGCTCTACGATGCACCAAGACCCCAGTAACTTCTCCCCTCGACCATGGGTGAGCCTCAACCATTTCTTTAACAGAGTTCGTGGGAAGTGACTCTCAATTTCTGTAATTAGGTCCTATACACAATTCAACTTCTGCTTAGATCTCCAGAGAGGAAGACCCAGCCACTGTGCTGCCAGAGTACCTAGTGCATGCCTCAGAGAAAGCCACATGAAGAACACTATACAAGAGAAAGCAGGCTTCTCAACACCTGATCTGAGACTCCAGCTAATGGCCAGCCCCAAGCTGCCAGGCAGAGTGACGCCTGGAAGTACCCTGTCTAGCACAGATGAGGACATGGTACCAGTGTGTTCTCCAGGGCACTATTCTAAAGCTTTTTAACAACTTTGTCTTTGAACTTTCGTTCCGTGAGTGAAGCTCAATGGGACTATGGTGCCTGGGTAGGCATCATGGACTCTCAACTCCTATAAGGTCCAACTTCCTTGGGTGTTTAGCATCTTTCCAACCCCCAGGTGCCTCTGTTTTCCATCCTAATCAGTCCAGTGACCACGGCCTCTTCTGCCCTGTTTATATGTTTAAAACTGGGAAAGGACTGGGCACAGACAATAGCACATGTGGGTGTGGCACAATGTGGGCCATCCTATCCGCCTGTAACAGTGGCACCTCAATGGCTGTGACAGGTGACAGACTTGCACCCCAAGTGCAAGCCAATCTGAATCTTGAGGCTTCACCTCTTCCCGAGGAAATGTTGGGAGTTAGTGCTTACCAGGGGAAGGGGATTTGCATCTTCCTCAGTGCTGTAGCCACTTTCCAGCTTATGCAAGCAATGCCAACTAAGCCCAGTAGACAAAAAAATGAAAGCAGGAGGGAGATTCTTTGTGAAAAGGAGTTTAGAGTAGCGGCTCTCAAACTGTGGGTCAGATACCCTGCAAACCAGGTATTTACATCATGGTTCATAGCAGTGGTAAAATGGCGGTTATAGATCAGCATCAGCAAATCATGTTATGGTTGGTGGCCACCACAACATACGGAACCATATTAAAGGGTCGCAGCATCAGGAAGGTTGAGTACCGATGGTTTCAGTGGAGTGGAGGACAAGAGAAGGTGATCAGAGTGAATGTAACCACAGTGCACATGAATGAAATTCCCCCAAATAAAACTTTAAAAGATTATAAGTGCTCTACGGAGTCCAGGATGACCACGGTTGCTTCTCTCCTTCACATCATTGTGTGCATGTGTGCACATGTTTATGCATTATGCATATATGTGCTCAGGAGTACAGATATGTAAAGATGCATGTACCCATCCATGCACATAGGTGAGGAACCCAGAGGTTGACAGAGAGTGTCATCCTCAGCTCTTCTCCATGTTGTTTTGAGGCAGACTCTCTTACTGAACATAAGTGGTGAGGCAAGCTCCGGGCCCTGTTTCTCCCCTCAGTCCTGGGTAATAGGCACTCCATCACCCCGACTTTTAGGCACTCCATCACCCCGACTTTTTCAAAAATTATCATTACATGCCTGTGTGCGCTGGACACTTGTGAGGCTCAGGGCTCTCTCCTTCTAAGCGGCAAGGGTTCGCTCCTCCCACTGGGGTTCTGGGGATAAGATTCAGGCCACCTGACTCACAAGTGCTTTTACCTGCTAAGCTAGCTCCCTGACCACGCTCAATTTTTTGATCCAAACTCATGTCCTCAGGCTTGCCCAACAAGTGGTGTACATACTAAGTCACTTCCCCAACCCTCTATGACATCAACTCAATGACTGGCCTGTGGGGGCTTTCTTCTAACCCTCCAGGGATTATACCCCTACTCACCAGTCTGGAAGTTGGTAAGAGGCCCTCTTCCATGCTGTAATTTCATGCTCTGGCCAGCACTGTCTCCAACATTCCCTGACCGAGAATAGCAAACCCACTGGCAAAATTTCCAAGTAACCCATGTCTTTGTGTGCAACCAAAGCTTTTACAGATAGGAAAGCACATGCTTTCAAAATGGAAGGCATGCATCCGTCATTTAACTCCTCATGGGACTGGTCCCTGGATAGAGCAGAAGAAGAGAGAGGGAGACTGGCTGATTTGGTCCAAGTCTGATGCTGAAATTCATGGAAGAGGCTACTGAACACTGCTTCTGCTGCTCACACTAAAGTTGGTCTTTAAACAAATACAGGCATGTTTATATATATTATATATACCCATGCATATATGTGTGTATACATACATATGGATCTCAATTTTTAAGTGTATTTTTGGTCTTTCTATGGATTATGCTAATAAAAATGTGGGAATTTTTATAATTATGTGTATATATGTGTGTCTGTGTGTTAACATCTGCACGTGAATGCAGGTGCCTACAGAGACCAGAAGAGGGCATCAAATAACCTAGCTCTCACATGACAAGTACCTTCTAGAGGCCAAATGTGGGTGCTGGAAAACAAACTGGGGGTCCTCCGCAAGACCGGCAGGCACTCCGAACCACTAAACCATCTCTCCAACCCCATCCTGAGCCATCTCTCCAAACACCCAAAGAAAAACATGATAAGTAGCTACTCACTTGAGTCAACCTGAAGCCCAGAAAAACAGTAAGTGTGAAGAAGCTGAGATGTTTGTCGGGGCTGGAGAGATGGCTCAGCAGTTACAAGTACTGGCTGCTCTTCCAGAGGACCTGGGTTCAATTCCTGCCACTCCAATGGCAGCTCACAAGTGACTATACCTCCAGTTCCAGAGGATCCAGCACCCTCACACAGACATACATGCAGGCAAAATATCAATGTATGTGAAATAAAAATAAATTAAAAATTTTTAAGAAGGAGTTGTTTGTCAAAATAGTATGCAGCATGCTAGCTATAGTTAATAGTGCTGCTCTGCATGTTCGCGTCCCTTGACATCCTTCTGACATTCAGCAAAGGATACTGCATGAAATAACCCATGGCAACCTCTTCCCAGTATGTGTGAAAACATCCTCTTGGACAGCTTATGTAGATAAGATTTTTATTCATCAATTGCAATTTAATTCATCTGGGGATTAGGTTTGAACCAGTGACAGCAAAGGACTCTTTCCTTAGGGCCATGAGTACACTGCTCCCTGTAAATGAAGATCACTGGTAAACAAAGCAAGTCTGGGCTGGTGTGGACCTATCAAATGAAACACCTTTTTCATTTCAAGACAGCTTTTTTTGAAGCAGCAACCTTTCATGAAAATTTCAGTCCATCTCACATGCCGCCCCGACACAAGGCCAGCGCACAATTAAAACCGTGTGCCCCTCCGTGGCCCTGCTCCTACGAAACCAGCTATGTAATTTGCCTAGGAGATAGCACCGAAAATGAGTAATGGAGCTGGCGCGTGTGTTCTGTCACTCTGCATTACCCCTGTGTACAGAAAATAAGATGCAAACAGTCCGTGATGAGCGAGGTGAAGAGAGGGAATGAGAATGTCAACCACAGGAGGAAACTGTTAAATGGCACCAACTGCCTGAGAGAAGTGTTTGTGTACCCATGTGCTGCTTGTCTCCTCCAATCTATCATCAGGAAGGACAAGCCACCCGGGGGGAATGAGTGTCCTCGGTCGGCAGGGAGGCTGGCAGGGCCCAGCTCTGACTGCCCACGGCAACAGCACACACATACCCAGCGCTGTCAGCTCCCGAGCTTTCTCTGGGATCTGGCTGCTGTCAGTTGGCAGATCCAGAAATAGGCAGGCACAGGGCCTGCTGGCCTGCAAACATTCAACCCCAGGTAAGCGTGGATGAGAACATCCTTAAAGGAGCGGTTAACACGCTGACTCCTCTAGATTGTTTGCACAGTGAAGAGTCCAGCCCTAGAAAAAAGCTTCACCGTGTTCAGAAAAGAGCAGGACCCGTAAGACAAAGGAGGACCCTGAAGGAGAACAGAAGCATCTCTTGCCTCTTACACACATCTGCCTTCACTAGTTGAAAGGACCCAAGGATCTGGAAAGGTGAAGGAAGTAAGGGAGCATCATGAGAATAAAAGTGGACGCCATGTGTGAGCGTGGGGGGTTTGGGAGGTAAGGTAAAGAACAAACATGTCCACACTGAAAACAGGTCCACACGAATGCCTCTGCTGCCTCAAATCTACCATTTTACTACGCTGTTTCTGGTTTGTCAGTTCTTTGGTTTGGGTTTTTTAAATAAATAAATAAAATGGGAAAGAAAGGGGAAAAAAGAACATTTTCCCCCATTTTATTTAGTTCTCCACATACCAGTAATTTTTCTCCCCTTTTTCTATAGCTAATTGGCATGTCTTCTTAGGCAGGTTTAAGTTTACAGACAAACTAAATGAATGTGGACCTGCACACACGTCGCTTCCCTGTTAATATCCAGCATGGGTGCGCTCTGTTTGTTGTAACTGATAAACAAATCCAATACATTATTGTCCTAATTTACTGACTTCGTGAAGTTGCTTCCCGTGACATTCTCATGCATGCTGGAGTTTACTGACATGGCTCAGCAGCTTGTGAATCCCTGGAGACTCTGGAAGGCGGCAGCTGCAGCCATAGCTAGCAAAGCTCACACACAGGAGACAGATATCCTTCTACCAGCCTGACTGGCCAGCTAGATGACACAGATGTGTCCCACTCTGGCAATGGATGTCCAAGGTCACGCTAACGGGTGCCACCTAAACCATGCTGCCATTTGCATGAGGAGGAGGAGAAGGGAGGAGGAGGGGGAGGAGGAGGACGAGGAGAGATAGGAAGATGAAGAAGAGATAGATGGGGAGGATGGATGATGATAATGGCGATAGTGATTATGATGATGATGATATGTGGAAGTTAAACAAGAAGCCAGTTTCATCTTCCTCTTTAGCACGCATACAACTGCACAATTGTCACTTAGACGGGGCCTCCGAGCTCAAATGTCCCACTAACTTATACAGGAGTTCTACAGAGAGAAAAGACTACAGATCTCTCTGGTCATCGACATCTCCGGGTGAGTCCTCTCCCGGTGATGAGTGTTGAGGTAGACCTCCTGCTTGGAGCTTCGTCAGGCAGGAGGAGTGGGACCCTTGTGAGGCTCCATCTTACCCATCTCCCTTGGCTTCTCCCAGCTCCACTCACTTCTTCCGTCTCCCTGGAAAGCCACACTCCCTCCCATCACAGACGTTTTTGCACACAGGGTTTCTTTTCCTGCTTTGACAGGAAGGGCATCATGTCCTCATGCATCTCAGATGACATGTGTCTCAGAGTCCGGAAGAGGTGTGCTGAAGCACCGCCCACTAGGCTATAAGTCCTGCAGGGAAAGCAGAGGTTAACACTCTGCTTAGGCACAGGCAGGGTACAGGGACATGTTACTGCTCACGCCAGTGTGGCCACCTCAAGCTCTAGGTATGTTTGCTGAAGAGACCTGACATCTTGAGCACATCCCGTCCCCTACCCCTACCTCTAGACTCCAAAAATAACCCCAGCAAGAGGCCTTACCCACAGAGCTTGCCAGAAAGAGATCGCCCTGTCTTAAGGTTGTATACTCAGGCCTTTGGTGACTGGTATAGCTGAAATTATCATTACAAATGGATAAGGAATATTGGCACTGATGAGCTTAGGCAGCGCAGTGAGACTATGTCTTAAAATCTTAAAGAATGAAGAACTGGGGTGAGGTTGATGGGGCACCTTTGACTCTTGTACTCTGGAGACAGACGCAAAGGGATATCTGACAGTTCAAGGCTAGCCTGATCTACAATAGAGTGTTCCAGGCCAGCCAGCCCTATATAGTGAGACTCTGTCTTTAATGATAATATCATAGTAATAATTATGATGATGATAATACCACCTAATAAAGTATCAATGCCCTTGTGTGGAGAGAGACCAAGGCTCTGTAGGACAACACACTCACTCTCTTTCCAGACATCAAGGAATGGGGTTCTGATATTAAGGTTCAAGCAAATTCCCATGGGGTGCAGCCCACCACAGAGGAGCGGGACAGACTGCTCTGCAGTGCTGTGCACTAGGTAGGCTGGTTTTTGCAATTTCCGCAAGCATTAAGAGAGCGGCCTCCTGGGCTGGTCTCGGGCTGCAGTGGACATTGAGTTATGGCTAGCCTGACAGGGAAAATGAGCAGCACTGCTCACACGTTTATTGCCTCTAGGATGACATGGTTTGCGCTGGTATTTGTGCCTTTCATGGTTTTTGAGACCCAAGCTGCATCTCAGCATCCTGACACTACAATTTCTACATTCCTCCTCAGCATGGCTCTTGTGTTTTAACGATTAGAAGGTGTTAAAAAAGGAAAAGGCCTTAAACTCATTACATCCGGTTGAGGTTGTCTGAGCAAAGCGCTCAAAACAAACAGGATTCATGGATCAGACAACCGGAACCAGAAGAACTTGAGAGAACACCCGCCTGCAAAGTCATCAGAGAGCCTTAAAGAGAAGACCAGCTGAAGCATAACCAACCAACCAGGCAACTGGTTACAGCCTAACTGGTTAATGGTTTACAGCCTACTCAGTTAATTGGCCACGGGGACGGGACTTCTGCTATTAGCCAAGCCTGGAAACTTAATGCTCCATATTGGCATGTGGCGGAGGAGAGTTGGCTTGGAGTTTAGAAGCACATACTGCTCTTGGGGAAGAACCTCAGTTTAGTTCCCATCATCCATTGTGGGTGGCTCACAGCCTGTAGCTCTAGATCTAGCTCAGTGGTAGATCTCAACCTTCCTGATGCTGCAACCCTTTACCACAGTTCCTCAGGTTGTGGTGACCCCAGCCATAACATTATTTTCATTGCTACTTCATAAGTGTAATTTTGCTATTGTTATGAATCACAATTCAAATATTTTTTGGAGACTGGGTATGCCAAAAGCATCACAACCCAGAGGTTGAGAATCATTGCTCTAGGGGATTGACTGCTCTTTGCTGGCCTCCAGTTACCTGCACTCACACGTACTAAAGACACACACACACACACACACACATACACACACTATCAAAAATAAAATAAACCTTTAAAAATAGCAACATAAAGTTCATTTTGACATGGCCTGCTGGACACAGTGCAGGTACTCTGTGCAAATCCAGTATCATTGGAGAAAATCTCACTTAACAGAAGTGACCAAAACAATAGAGAAACAAATGTTCTCCCTTTGATAAAATAGGTGGGTCATGAATCAATTCCATTTCTTAGTGCAAACGATTTTCCTGCAATTGTTGAATTGGTCACAGAAGTCAAGGCAAACAGGATTAAATCAGAGGCAGAAAAACACACCTAATCTTGAACCAAACACAACTTGTAAAACAAGGAGGGTTATTTTAAATTCATTTTTATATGATTAAAATAGAAGCTTGCTTTCACTCCAATTAAACACTTAATGTTTAATTAAATTCTTGGGTTGCAATAAAAAAACAACAGCAAAATATTTCTCCCAACTGAATGAAAAACCTACCTGCTCATAAATGTAAGGATTATGACAAAACTCAACTCATTGTCTAGTTAAATACTTTAGAATAAGGGAATAAACAATAGTGGGTACCTTACTGGACGTTTTATGTCTAGGTGAACTGAAGTGAGGTCTGTGGCGAAATCTTAGGTTGAATTGAAGACAAGAGTGTCTTGTTGAAGTTTGAGGGGAAAATAGAGACTAGATACTCAGTTCACAGGAAGGTGTTTCAAAATGAGAGTTAAGACAAAATAAAGTATGTTGTTGTTAACTCACAGGCAATCTTTGAATCCCATGTGTGGCATGGACTTTCCTCAGGTTACAGTGGCAGGTCTGTATGCCCCGCCTACCGCCCTGCTCCCCTCGAGACTGAAATCCAAGTTTCTTCTAAGCTTTTTCTAACGTTTCCCCCACTGACTCGATTTCCCCATCACCTTTTCTCTTCCTTAAAAGCAGCATAGATTCATTTAGTGCTCACAAAATCCCACTCTATGAAACAACTGTCTTCCCAGACCCAAACATCTTAGGAAGAAACTCGGGTGTCTTAGCTACGCTTCCTGCCACTGGGATAAAATACTCTGACAAAGTCAACTTAAGGAAGATTGGATTTATCCAGGCTTTCTTCAAGAATATATCCCCTCGTGGCTTCCAAGCCAAGGTGACAGAGCTTTAAGCATCCGAAGTCGGGAAGCAGAGATAAGGAATGCGGGCTGGTGATACTCAGCCCCTGTCCCTGCTTAGATTCCTGCCAGGAGATGGCAGCACTGGACGTGGGCAGACCCCGCCCCCATCTCAATTAATGCAATCAAGATGACCCCCACAGGGACGCCCACAAGCCTGTCTCCACGTGACTCTAGATGCTGTCAGGTTGACAATTATTAACGGTAGCCTTGACACGGGAACAAACAGCTAAGACCGTATACAACTGGCCGTTCTAGACACAGCTATACCATCAAGGTCCTCTGTGAAGTCTGGCAAGCTAATTCATTTAAAGTGTTGACACGGTGTGCTCTGAGACCCTACGAGGGAGCCCCGCCCTAAGAGGGCAACAACGATGGAATATAGATTTTAGTAATAACTTGGTAATTACCTCTGAGGGAGGTGGATTAGCCACGTGGAGGAAAGGAAGTGGCCCAGCCATTTGAGCTTTTTAAGGCATATCATAATATAAAGGCTGTGTGTGTGTGTGTGTGTGTGTGTGTGTGTGTCTTTCATTTGGGAACCCAGAACATTGGGGTGGGTAACAAGGAACAGGGCACCTCTGCTGGGATCAATTTGAGTATTTAATTAGATACTGCTACAGAATGCTGCTCACCTCAGGGTAGCTGGGAAGCAAAGAAAGAGAGAAAGCCTGTGTCCCTGTGTGCTATCAAAGGTCATGTCCTAAGTGACTTCACTTTCACTGTTCTCGCTTCCTGAAGTTTCAAACACCTCCAAGTAGCACCGAAGGCTGGCTTCCAAGCTGTTACCACATTCGCCTTTCAGGTGTCATTCAATTTAGGAACTGGGAATACATTATACAGTACCCTGAATGTACAAACACAAATAAAAGTGTGTTTGTTTTTAAATCTCTTCTCTCATTGTTTTACAAAAAATTATTCTCAAAGCACCTTTACTAAGAATAACTTCCTGACAGTGTAAGAGATTCCATACAGGCATATCACCTCACATACACCATTTAAGAAAAGAATATTCTCATTATAATATATAGCTAATAAACAAATAATTTTGTTAGAAATCATCCCAAAATAGGCTTAGTACATGTTCTGTAGTTATTGAAAATGCTTTTTGCTTTTACTACTTGAGTTTACTGATACTGCTTAGATCATAAAATGTTTGGAAATTAATAAACTATCTATTAATTTTGCTGACATGTGCAAAGACAATGGGCAAAAGAAAGGAAAAAGAATATTCTGGGAAAAGTTAACTTTTTTTTGTATGGCTTTAAAAATGCCTAGATTGCTATAAATTTCCTATTGCCCTTGCTATTTACGTAACTACTAATTTGGATTTCACAGTCTACTAAAATAAACAGAAAAGCATGGATTCATGCAAAAATAAATAAATGTAGCTTTAATCTTTAGTAAGAAAAGACATTCCCAGTAATGGATTTGTGTCATGTCAGCATAATAAGTTTGATTTTATAAAGTCTTATTCTAGGTAAAAGCAACGTGTAATGGAAAGGCCCATGAAGAATCTGCATGTTCAGCTGTGCACATCCCTATCTCACAAAAGAATCATATTTATTTGTTGAGATAGAGAGAATGAGAATATATCTTTCTAGAGAATTGGCCCGTATTTTAACTTTATAGAATTCAATGTAGCATATCTGCAGCAAACCATCCAGGAGCACTTCTATAAAAACCTCCTTCCAAAACTTGCACCCTACATGAAAACTGTACCCCATGATTACAGGATAAATATTGCAAAGTTAAGCAGTTAAGTAATAAAGGAAAGGTTGAGCGGCTAGGAGTAAGTGTCACGTGCACAGCTGGTGTGGAATAGGTCCCTAAGTCAGGAGAACAAATCTACTCACAGTATTCATGATAAACATTAAAGCCAGAGACAAATGTGCACATTACCACAGCTCTCACCAAGAATGCCAGCATTAAGCACGCCTTCCATCCCACAGGCAATGAGCTACGAAAGAGGAAGCATAACCCAGAAATGGTGAACAGAGAAACGCAGAGGCCTAAAGAGGCACTCTTTACTTCCCACGTTGTGGGATATATCTTTCGCCCATTCCCAGATGATTTAAGTTGACAATTGGTCCTTCTGGCTGCTTAGCTTCCTGATCTCCACCAGTCTGTTTTCTCACTTCCGTCTCACCCAGCTGTTGACAGAATAATGCCACCAAACCAAAGTAATCAAACCTCTACAGGGCTTAGGATTAGCAGAAATTGTAAGGAAAACAGGAGAATTAGAGAGAAGCCTGTCCAACTTTTAAGCAAAAATCCGGCCTCTTCGAGAGAACAAATGACTCACAGGATGGCGGCCGGTGTATTCTCCACTCCTCCTGGCACAGTGCTGGGAAGGACATCCTTTGTGAGGAGTTGGGGATAGGAAGGTGAGTCTTGTCTAAAACCTTCTGGAAATTTTATATAATCTAAGATCATGCTGTATGATAAAACAATCTCTTCCTGACACAAATATTCACTTGCTTTTCATTCCAGAAATACTTGGGGGAACATCCCACTTGGATGCCACAGGACTCAGGACAGTGACAGGTCCCACAGCCCTCTCAGTACACAGGTCAGAATTGGGTCTGTCTTAAACCATTGGTTGACCCTCTCCAAGTCTCAACTTCCTTTATAAACCAGACAGGCATTTTCAGGACTATTAGAATACAGTGCCATGGCAGGCTAATAGAAAGCATGCAATAAATTCCTCACTTTTCTTTACTATACCATTCTCTGATCATGAGAAATTAATGCTGATGAATTCAATTCTTCCATTTAAGATTTCCCTTTTATTAATCGCAATGTTCCTGGTATCATATCAAATCCTGAAAGAGATTTAGCAAGTGTATATATATATATCTACCAAGAATAGAAACACAGCTCTATAACTGCCCATATCTTAGGTTTATTGGGTACAATTAAAGTACCCATTTTATTACTAATATCAAGAAGATGTGTCCTTCTTAATGAGGGACAAGGCCTGTGCAATGTCCCTGTGACAGCAACTGTGTGTGTGTGTGTGTGTGTGTGTGTGTGTATATACATTATGTATGTATCATACTTTGTCATTTACTAAGCCTTAGCTTTTCTCTCTCTTCCTTTCCTATGAGCACAGGTATTTCTGATCGTGTTTAAAATAGATACAATACTTGCACTGACCTTCCTAGACATGAAAAACTCATTGTAAGTGTCAGTTCCCTCTTTCACCAGTCTCTCACCTCCAACCACTTCCTGTGGTTCCATTTCTCCATCGCTATGGCTCCTCTCCAGCCCCACTAGTCCCAAATTTATAATCCCAAAGAAATATATCACATACGTACAAAAAAAAAAAAAAAGTCCTAGTTGAGGGTGTTCCTGCATCATAAAGAAGAGCGAATCACGCGAAGGGGTAAGATCAAAAACTGGGTACTCATTGACTTTGTTAACCTGGATCAGACTTCAGGGAGTCTCATCACAGTTTGATAGCAGGTTTATTCTCAATGTATTTAAGCCCAGTGTAAATCTGAAAAAAGTTTTCTGCTGTGGTACAATCTCCATTGCACAAAGAAGTGTAAGTACATTGAATCTCAACTCAGGTATTATCATTTCTTCCAAAAAATGGGTGCTAGAGATACACTAGCTACTTATACTAGCTTAAGGGCCTAAGGGTCTAGCCTGGTGTAGGTCATACAGATAAAGTAGAGGTCATTTAAGCTATTAGCCACGTCTGGTCCTAGTTGGGGAGCCTCTGGCTCTAAGAATCATTTAGACTACTAGCTACCTCCAGTCCTGGTTGTAGGCGTTTGATATGGACCAACAGATAACAGATCACCAGCTGTCAATCACCTCCAATTCTCAGCTTTCTGGATGGAAGAGTACATCTTTCATCCTTCCCATTGGAAAGACAATCCTGGCTGCTTAACATTCTTGGTTTCTCTAGAGATCTGTGGGCACAAGGACCTCCACACTATGCCTTCAAGACCTAGCGATGTACTTCCCTGGAAGAAGTCAGCAAGTACTTACGGTCAGTTACAAGTAAAACAATCACGACGATAGGCTGGTTTTGATTTTGCTATCTACTTTTTAAAGTTTTAGCTGAATTTTAAGGAGAGAGATACTCTAAATAGAAATAAAAGCTAATGTAAAAGCAGGCCATTTGCTACCTGGAGAGGAACCAATGACCATACAGCAAGAACCACGTGTGCTACCCTCTTAAGGATGGTAGCTGCTCAACACACGTCAGAAGGAAAACACATGGAACCATCTATGTCAACCCAATGAGGGAAAACACTGAGTGCTGGAAATCAGGTTCCTAATATGATCACCCAGGAACTAGGAAGTTTCTAATACGCAAAAAACCCTACAGCTTTAAGGAAACAAATACAGTTAAGCATCCAAGAAATTCTAGTTTTCCACTCTAAAGAAAAGGATTTGTAAGTATTATTAATTGTGGGATTTAACATTTGATTACACTAAGAAGTGTTAGGATGCATCTTATATCAGAAGGGGAAATTGAAAGAAAATGATTTTCTAAAAGAAGTATTAAAAAATACTCCTCTTCTTCACCCCCCCCATCCCCCCTACCCCCCAAACCCCCACCCCGGTGTTTTGAGACAGGGCTTCTCTGTGTATCCCTGGCTGTCCTGGAACTCACTCTGTAGACCAGGCTGGCCTCGAACTCAGAAATCCGCCTGTCTCTGCCTCCCAAGTGCTGGGATTAAAGGCATACGCTACCACTGCCCAGCAATACTCCTCATTTTTGACTCTACAGATTCTTTCCAAATCAAGAAATCAAGAGTGAAAATTAAAGACTGGCAGGTTTGAACAGTCAGATAATAGAGCATATCATAATTCTTCCTGATTCTCTTAAAAAATCTAAAATTAACATAAGAATTGATTCAACAATACTAAATTAACAAATGCATTTAAACTACATTGTGATTTAAATAGTAATTCATGCCTTTGCCTCTGAAGATAGTCTACTCAACAGCCTCAGCCAAGGAAATAAGCTTGCTACCGTTAAAGGGTCCTATCCCACCTTTCTTCAAGGACTGAGCCCTAAGACAGAGCATTAAGCAGTACGTGTGTCTCATTCATGATCAACATTTGCACCTTCAGCTTCTGTCTTCCCAGAGTCTTAGACTGTGGAGTACTCAGGCCTAAATATTATACCCTCAGCACATCCTACCTGTCAAGGCTCATAGATCATGGCAGAAGCAGAGGGAGAAAGATCAGAAAGGCCAAGCATGTGGAGGACTGCCACATAACAGTGTTCTCTGGACACAGGGTCATGTCACATAGGACCACATAGTGCCTATGGCTACATGCACAAACCCTGCACAAAATCAAGCCAGACAAAACTGCTGCATGACTTGGGGAAGGGGGCTCACAAAGGTCTCACTCCTACTGAGAGAAGAGTCAGCTCTCTTTGGGGATAAGGCCCCTTATGCCCAAAGTCTAATAAGAGACTGGGGTGTGTTGACCACTCCACCCTGCACTGCTGTACACACGGGCAGCTAAGCAGACTCCATGGCTTAAATAAAAAGTGAGTCTACATGATTAGGAAGAAGTGGCTGGGGCTGCAGCATTGGTTGAAAGGAAGAAGATGGGGAGAGATAGTTCAAAGCACATTATATACTTGTACTAAATCAACGAACAAAACAATGAACAATGTTTATAAAAAGAACCAATCCAAGCTGGGCAGTGGTGGCGCACACCTTTAATCCCAGCACTTGGGAGGCAGAGACAGGCAGATTTCTGAGTTCAAGGCCAGCCTGGGCTACAGAGTGAGTTCCAGGACAGCCAGGGATACACAGAGAAACCCTGTCTCAAAACCAAACAAACAAACAAAAAGAACCAATCCCCCTTTACAATGCAATGTTCTTCATTGGTGTTTATTCTTAGTTCTTTCTAGCAGACCACTTGGCTGGGGCTCCCGACAACACATGAAGAATTGGATGTTTGAGGAATGATGCAGGGACCATGTTCATTGTAAGTCTTTAAATCATCTTTGTTTTTCTTCTGTTAGGAGATTAAATGGTTTTTCACTGAACCACGAGCCATTCAAAAGCTAAACGAACTTAGAAAAAAGACTTAGGAATGATAAAACCACAAAGAATTTCTGTTTTCCTGGAAAAATCTAACCATTTCCCCTTTGCTTAAATCAATGCCCAAGCCCATACAATGGCAAAGCCAATCAAACACTAAGTTAAAATGCTTAACACCTGTCCGACTCATCTGTGAAATTAGTTGCTACTCTTCAAAACACCAGGAAAACACCGAAAACAGCAAACTATATTCTGAGTAAGGTTTCCTGCCACATAGAATTTAATGTTTGCAATGGAGCCCCAAACTGTAAAGGCACTTTCAATAATTCCCTTCCACTCATTGATGCCCGAATTACCTTCGTAAATATTCACTATGCATATGTCTTGGTGGTTATTAAGAACCTATTGTACATTTTCCTATCCTCCAAAACAATTTAAATAGGGAGAAAATGGAAAGAATAGAAAATATACATAAAAGCATAATTTAAAGATGCTCCACAGAGCCTGGAACACAAGCAGGAGTGTATTAAAGGCTGCTTGACCCCTGACATGAATAATAGGCAGGTGTACCTGACTCCATACACTTCCACTTTCTCCCCAGGGACACATCTGATCACACATCAAAGATAATTCAACATGCAACTATAATATCCCTTCCTAAGCTTATCATAAGGAATCTTGGTGCATAGAAGAAACAACACACGAACCCCCCCACCCCCCCACACACACAAAAACTGAATCAAAAAAAAAAATTCACTCTGAAGTATGTCCAATGTCAAGAGGAGATAAAGGGGAAAAGATGAAAAAAATTTGGCTTTGACAAAATATGCATTTTTAATTAAATAAATATACACGTGCAAATAATTAAACATCAACTGGAAGGAAATCGCCGGTGTGGTCCGGCTACCGTCAAACCCACGCTGTCATTACCTCTCCTTGTAATGCCTCCATCCTGGGTCTACAAGGAAAAGCATTTTTAAAATCTATTATCTCCTTCAAGGCCTTGTTCCAAAGGCAGCTTGTTCTCCTTAGTCTTTCAGATTCCATCCAACTATGTCGACTGTTCCCCTCAGACTAAGCCTGTCCCTTCACCAACAGCCCCATAAGCCAACCTCGTGTCCTTACAAATAGGCACCTGCAGAAAACCAACCATATTTCTATCTCATCCCTATATACTGCTCAGAGGTGAGCCTGGCAGTTCTGAAACACATGACATTCTTGATCATTGTGGGAGCAAATGAAATTAACAGACTCCTGTCCTGGAAACCTGCTGTAGCTTAAAACTCAAGGACACCACACTGTGTGGACCAAACAATCCAATGTGCTCATTCATAAGCACATGACTTAACCTGAAGGCATAATATTGAGCCTTGGGGGGACCCAGAAGAGACCTGGCACTGAGCCACCTCTGCAAAGGGACAGTATCTCCTCTATCTGGACACTGTGTCCTCCAAACTGGCATCTATCCATCCAAGTACGTATATATGCCTACTAGATTTAAGGCATTGCAAACATCCAAGGGTAGACAAGAAGACAGAGAACAATTCTGCCAGACTACTGTTCCCATGTCAGGTGGGAGGTGAGGGGCTTGCTGCCCAGGACCAGCAGTGGGCTCAGGTAGAGAGAGGAGCTTTTCCCCTCACTGCGAGAGACAAAGCTACAAATACATCATAGCACAAAAGCATACACATAAATAGACAGGGCTGGAGACAAGGCTCAGTAGTTAAGAATACTTGCTGCTCTTTAAGAGAATCTAATTTGGTTCCCAGCACCCATGTAAGATGGCTCACAACCAGCTCCAAATCCAGCTCCAGGGGAATCCAACACCCTCTCCTGGCCTCTCTAGACGCTTGCATTTGTGTCACACACACACACACACACACACACACACACACACACACACATACACACACACCTTGCAAATGCTTTCTTCAATGCTGCCCTTATGCCCATGCCTACAGCCAGGAAACAGAAGCAGCCATGAGCCTGCAGCACCTCCGCTCCTGCCTGTTGCTCTTCCGACCCTTGTGAGCCATAAATAAACCGAGTAACTAATCTTAAGCAAATGGGGAACTCCATCAAATTTAGTTGAACTGGGGCAGTTGAGGGGTTTTACAGTGCCTTGGAGGTCTCTGAGCCTGTAATATATCCTGCTCATTTTAGTAGAACTGCCTCTGCAAGGAAGCTATAAGACAGGCAAATGTGACTTCTGCTTGGTCCCCAAGGACTCCTGTCTCTGGTGGCTTTTCTGAGTTATTCCAGGCATTAACTTGTCTGTGCTCATGTTTGGTCTCAGGACCACAGAACTTCAAATAATCAAAGCTCTTTAAATTTTAAGAGAATGTTTACACGTTCATTATTTATTCAGTAGATAAATTATTTATCCGTCCCTCACAATGTACAAAGTTCTCTGTAATCTTAAAGGACACTTAGCCAAAAAATATATTTAAAAATAAGAATAATTCAAGGCAAGATATGATGAATGAGGAAAAGTAATTCTGAAAAGAGAAGGATACTTGTTTCTAAATAAGAGAATCTAGCACTTACCGAAGGCTTACTGTACGTTAAGGGCACTGTTTCTAAGCACTTGCAACAAAACATTAGTGCATTAAATTCTGAAGAACTTTCACCTGCCGGGAGGGAGGAGAGATATCAAGGTAACGAGCCTTGGACCTGCATTGTCAACTGCCTTACTCATTAAAATTACAAGTATTTAAAATTCAGGAATATAAAATAAGAGTTCATTTATGATAGCATTAGTCTCATTTTTCATTGTATGTTCCAATTTCTTTTTAAACAACAACAACAATGAAAACAAACAAACAAACAACAACAACAACAAACAATCACTTTTCCTGAAAACCTAAGTCTACCCTGTGAGCATTCAGAAGAAGAGTTAGTTTTGGTTTTTCCATTGATATATAAATCATTCATTGTCTATTCTCTTACGGACATTTAGTATGAAAATAGCATGTTCTAATTTGTTACATATGCATGTTATTTCTTGTTCATGTAAATAACATTTATTTGAGCAGCAAATAAATTGGGTAAACAAAGTGTGTAAACTGATAACCAAAGACAGAAGAGCCCAATAGAAATGACAAGCAATCCACTTGCAAGGAGTTTGCCTGAATCCGGGAGGAGGATGCTCACAAATAAGTTACCCGAGGCCAGGGGTATGAACTATTATTTTAAATGGTGGAAATTAGTTAGCAAGTAAGATGAGGAAAGAACTTTAGAGTAAGAACAAGACCAGGGCTGAAGTCCACCTGAGGTCAGATACATTAAGCCTCTTGTGTGCACAACTGCTACAGTCTAAAGAAACAGTTTATAGGTATCTTGGAGAAGACAAACTGTCATGACACGGGGTTGGATTTCATTTTATGGAGTTGCCTTTCCCAAACTGAAAACAAAGAAAGATACCAGAGCGAACAGGGCAGGAGTCCTGATATAAAGCAAACATTCATATGGAAGATAGACAGCAGAAGCAAACCCATCTCCACCACCATGGCACCTGGACGTCCACAGAGGGAGGCCTTTACAGTCCGAGTGCCCTAGGACCTAAAGGTACTGAGAGGCCAGGAGGGAACATGGAGGCTTGCAAAGAGCTGCATCCAGAGAAGACCTGAGAGCAGAGTCTTCAGCACCTGGTGGCTGCTGAGTCTTCAGCACCTGGTGGCTGCTGACAAGGACTCTGCCCTCTTTGCAATGAAATGGGGACAATGGGGACAGCAAGAGAGCGGTTAGAATTCCTCTGTTCTAGAGAGGAGCCAGGCCAAGAAGGGCAGGAGGTTCTAGAGAGCTCACAAGATAGAATCAACAGGATTCATGGTGGCTGTAGGAAGGAAGGAAGGGACAGCATTGATTGCAAGCATCTCTAAATGCCACACAGAAGGTGTCCTGGAAGTGACAGATCACCTAAATACAGCACTCACTGGTTCCTAGAGAGCAGCGTGTGGCCGTCCACCAGGCTGACATAGGAAGCATTCTTGGTTCTAATCTAGACTTCTCAAATGCCCCCTTACGTTCCAAGAGGGTGAGGACAGGAAAGACCAAGATAAACTACAAGTTTATCTTGTAAACAAGCAGTTGAGCGAGCTTGGTAGCTAAAAATATGGAAATCAAAGGGAAAGCCAGGTCTCCTGCTGGGATCAAGGGGAGGCATCTGGGGAATCAAAGAACTCAGCAAAGGTATGGAATCTGCTGGCTGGTTCCCTACAGAACCAGCCATAGGTAGCTTTGAGCTTGCTGTGAAACATCAGATGAGACCATGGGATAGAAGAAGACAGCCCGTCTCCTCAGCAGTGCCTGCAGCCTGAGCTCGGAACCTTCCAGCAATCTTTCAGGGAAGCGTTTGGAAGGGACGGATTTTACAGCAACATTTCAGTAATGCATCTGAAAACTCCCGGCATGCCTCGGAGGAGTGGAAGAAACCCTGTGCATAATGTTGCTAGTAAGGGTCTCTGTAACATGCGCTTGGAATTAAAGAAACAAACAAGTGACTGCTTATAGAGACCCACACGCCAGCCATTACTGTTCTTTTTAACACCACTGCACTCCCAACACACTGCAAGTGAAGCTGTGTGGATAATCCCAATGATTTCTGCAGTCTCCCACATGAGGACTCGAAGCCTTGGCAAGCTGATGGATTAATGAAACTCTGTTCCTGCTAATTGCTGACATAAGACTATTTAGGGCTCTGAGGCAATCACTGAAATTTTTTAGACGTTTTCACAGCTTCTCAGAGCAGTATACTAATCTGTCATGCTAATTCCCACAGTAAACAGCAGAGCGCCAGGGTGAGGGGTGGATACAGCTTGCTTTCATCATGACATCCTTACTGCTCCTTCCAAAAACCATCTCTAGATCCAGATCGTTTGCTTAGATCATTTACCGGCTGTGACACGAATTCTCTCCAGACTCCAGGCAGAGCTGATGGCTGCGATTTTCACTTCCCTAATGAGAACAGATGTGCCAGTCCTGAGAGCTTTCCTGGGCCACCTCAACTCAGATGGTGCCTCATGAATTGGACCAGGAGCCTTCTGCTCCTAGAAATGACCCCAGGCCTTGTCGCAAAAGGGTTTCTAGATCATGACCTGAAACATGTAGAGCATTCACGTCTGTGCTCTATGTGTTTCATTACTGTCACAAAATGCCTGACAAAAGCAACTTAAGAAGGGTTTGCTTAGGGCCAGAGAGGGTGGAGATGGCGGGGGCTGGGGTACAGGAGCCAGAGGACAGGGAAGCTAAGAAATTAAGTGGAAAACTGGGTTCTGTTTAGTGACAGAAGTTTGAGGCATCTAGTCATATTATACCCACAGGAAAGTCAGGAAGAGAAAGACACACACACACACACACACAGAGAGAGAGAGAGAGAGAGAGAGAGAGAGAGAGAGAGAGAGAGAGAAATGCAAACTGGAGTAGGTCTCTTGACCTCAGTTAATGTAGTTTAGAAACTCTCTCACAGATATGACAAGGTTTGTCTCACAGGTGATTCTAGATCTATTAGATTGGCAGGAAATACTAATCGACACATCCGTGGATCATCTACAACCAAACAGTAAAGCACCACGGGCAGACTGTGCCATTAGAAGCAAACTCCATTTCCAACTTGATCCGTATTCCCAGGTAAGTTTTGGACTCATGATGCCATAGCTTTGAGCTCTGCTTTCCTTGATGGATACCATCAGTAAGTCATCCCATTCTTTATGTGTGGAATGCCAAGGAGAACACGACTTGGAAGCACAAGTACAGCTACGAACTCCAAAATGCCCAGTCTGTCTCAAATCCTAGGTGTGTCAATTACAAAAAAGAGAGATACACTAAAGTCAACATCTGTATCCAGTAGCCATTGATGTCCTCCAAGAAGTCTCCTTGTTCTGATGTAGTACTCTGCCTTCTCACAGGCTTCCCCCTTAGAGGGAAACTGAGGACTTGACCCTGCTGTGTTTTGGCTGGTTTTGTGTATCAACTTTACACAAGTTGGAGTTATCACAGAGAAAGGAGCCTCCCTTGAGAAAAAAACGCCTCCATGAGATCCAGCTGTAAGGCATTTTCTCAATTAGTGATCAAGGGGGGAGGGCCCATTGTGAGTGGTACCATCCGTGGGCTGGTAGTCTTGGGTTTTATAAGAGAGCAAGCTGAGCAAGCCAGAAGAGGCAAGCCAGTAAGTAACATCCCTCCATGACCTCTGCATCAGCTCCTGCTTCCTGACCTGCTTGAGTTCCAGTCCTGACTTCCTTTGGTGATAAACAGCAATGTGGAAGTGTAAGCTGAATAAACCCTTTCCTCCCCAACTTGTTTCTTGGTGATGGTGTTTGTGCAGGAATAGAAACCCTGACTAAGACATGCTGGAAATGCTATATAGCAATTATTGTAAGCCTATGAACTTGCCCTGAGATTTTATGCATCAGTATTTTGTGATCTTTCAAATGAGTCATGTTCAGCACAACATATACAATTTAGCAAATTCTGCACCGCCCATCAGTTAGCATGGTGGGGCTTGCTCTAATGGAGCTTCAGCAATAGCTGCAAGAAATACCCATTCCTAAGGGAGGAGGCGGGATCAGGGAAACTTATCTACCTGGAAAATCCCTTTGTACCCCTACTGACTCACCTAACCCTGAAATGGACTCTGTGGTCCTCCTCAGCAGCACTCCCCCCACCCCCCACCCCCACCCTGGTGTACAGTGGAATTGAGAAGCCCAGTTTGTGTTTGTCAACTTCTTGTCATCCTGCATACAGATGTGTCATTACTGCAAAGCTAACGGGAGGAAATAGATCCCATCACTTTCTAAGGTTGAGAATCTCTGCTGTACAAAATCAAGATTATTGATTCCTGAAGGAAGGAAGCGTGAAAACAAAGACAAGAATTAACTTGGGTCTCCAGGAGATGGGAATGTTTTCTCAGAGGGATTCAGTTTCAATTTAAAACTGTAAGGACACCAGTGAGCTCAAAGATATTAGGTGATTTGGTTAAAATTCCAGAGGATTGGGTTCAAGATTACTTTGTAATCTCAAGACTTTAAAACCTTCTTAATTAAGGACCCATATGTGTCTTAAATAAAACAGGACAGAGAATTTTTAGAACTGAAAAGCCAATCAAGATGGGAGAGGCGTTTCTGGTCTGGAGACCTTGAGAAGACCGATTTTTAATGTGATACTCAATTAAAGAGAGCACTGGATGCCAGGCATATAGGTGCTTGTGTTCTCCTGAGTGAAGGGAGCTGACCTGAGAGGTCCTTCCAATCAACACCACTGGCTCTGACAGAGCTGCTGCTTAGATGCCCAGGCAGAAGTGCAGTTAATGGTGGGTATGTTTTTTATCTCAAGGAGAGAGAAACAAAGCCTTAGCAGTTTCAAAAGAGCCACTTCACCAGGCCTCACTGCAGATGCAAATCCATCATCCACTCCAGAAGATTCTTCACTGCCCCCAACAGAAAACATTTTAAAGTAACAAAGGGGAAACTTTAAAAGCATTGCTCTCAAGTTTTGTCTTGTTTTTTAATTCAACTCCCCCCTTACCAGTTTACAAATAAATCTGTGCATGGCCCCCAAAGTCTGTTCCATGTTTTAAAAAGTGTTTTTAAAGAGTTTTGGATACCCCAGAGAAGGGAGATTCGAGAAGGGTGAGGTGTGGGTGGGTGGGTGGGGAGCACCCTCTTAGAGGCGAAGGGCAGGGGAGATGGGGTAGGGAAATCATGGAGGACAGCTTGGGAAGGTGGAAATTACTTGAAATGTAAATAAAAAAAATTATTTTTTTAAAGAAGGAGCTTTGGATAGAGCACTTGCCTAGCATGCACGAGACCTTCAGTTCTATCCCAGACAAGCAATAAGCAGTACAAACATACATATGAACATACACACATACATACATGCATGCATCCATACATAATGCTAAAATAAATTTAGGGTTTTTTTTGGTTTTTTTTGGTTTGGGTTTTTTTGTTTGTTTGTTTGTTTATGTATTTATTTTTGGCTCCCTGCATCTTCTCCAGCTGCCACGTTCCTTGTCCACTGCATTCACCCACTTGGCTTTAACCAGTTGATTGCTCCACAACTCATGTGTTGGACCTCTCATTTGCAGTCTTGCTGTGGTCAGGGGCAGCGCAGCTGCTCCTCGTGATCCGGGCGGCACCACTGCTCCTGATCACCTGATCACAGCCTCACACGGCACCATCTTTGCCGCTCCCGTTCGGCTGCCCAACCCGGGCCTGAGGGTAGGCCTTGGCACCCCCTTTTGCCTTCTCTATATAAGCAAGGGGCTGATACACTAAAGTTGAGTTCCTACTTCATCAAGACTCCCGGCCTGGCGTGTTTCTTTTGGCTTCTGACACTCGCCATCCCGCTCAGCCTCAGATAGACTCAGCTGGACAGGGTTCTCTTCTCTCACCTGGACCTGCTGGCAAGGAGCCAACACTCATGGTCCTCATCTGTCCACTGCCCAGTATCTTCACTGTAGCCACAAAGTGGGCAAAGTGAGATTCTAAAATCATACATACATTTTTTTTTTTTTTAAAAAAATGGCTTTCACATGTATGTGACTTCTTCAGAAGCACCCTAGAGCTCATTCCTAGCAAGACTGGGCTAAGTTTTGCCAGGATACATCCTTTTTACACAGGACTTATAGTTCCCATGAGCATGCTTGGGGACCTGACAGAAATAATCATCATCTGGCTTTTAAATTCCATCCACCACTCCTATAGACCAAGATTTCCAGTCACAGCATTTCAGGAGGCATCTATTTGTCCTGCTAACAGGCTAGACAACTCTTCCTCATATTTACTGAAACCTACCTCCTGATTTGCCTACCCACCCATCCCGTTTCAATAATTCCCTTCAGAGGCCTCATGGCTTGACTGTAAGCACACTGTTCAGAAGGCTTTCCTCTGAGGTGGCTTTCACAGACATACCACCCTTCTGAAGTACAGGTCCTGATGCCAAGTTGAGTGGCTCTCACTGGAAGTTAACATAGTGGTTGGAAACCTCAAAACCAAAACCAGGGCAGATAGAAACCGTGCCAGTCAGTTCTGACGCTTGGAAGAGCAAACCCCACCTAGCCTCAACTTCCTCATTTGTTAAATTAGGGTTAAAATATGCTCTTTCTCTTCAGGCATAAGGATAAAGATAATCTGAGCATGGAAAACACACAGCTGGGGAATCACGTGGGGCAGATCATGGGCTTCCTGAGGCCAGGGCTTGATGTGTCTTCTGCTTAGCACCTCTGGTATTACCTGATATACTGTGCTCTTCTGAAAGATCAAAACCCACTCTAAACAACAGAACCATCTCTTTAGCCCCTCTCTCTCTCTTTTTTAAAATAAATGTTCTTTTTCTAATTAAAATATCTTTTATTTAGACCTTTACCATGACTTGACCAAATCTCTGCTCTGTGCTGCATGCTTGTAAGTCTACATTTGCCAAATACAACCCCTGCCCGTTGTCTCCGCTGTAGCCACAAAGCAGGCAGAGTGGGAGTCTAAAACCGTACATTTCAATGACTTTCACATGTGTGTGGAAGATGGAAGAGCTGGTTCCATGACTAAAAGGGTTTGTTATTCTTGTGGAGGAGCAGAGTTCCAAGTCCGGAGTCCTCATCGGCAGCTCACACTTATCTGTAAATCCAGCTCCAGGGATCCAATGCCCTGTTCTCACCTCCTCAGGCACCAGGCCGATTGTCCAACCCCTGATGGAGTTAGTCATGGCCACAGAAAAATACAGAGTTTAGGAAATCTCCAACGTGGAATGTAGGTATGAAACAACAGAGAGCGGAAGAGAATTCGAGTCGCGTTTCCCTTTTAAGTCAAATTTGAGCAAATATCCTTTAAGTGACTCAAAATACCAGCTCGAGGTTCTGACAGATTATTCGGTGATTTAAATATCTCATTCCTTTAAATAAAACAGCACCAGACATGTATGATTTGCAGTCAGGTCTCTGTACCATAACTGCATTTTTCAGAAAGAGGTATTATCTTTTTAAGCTCTCATCTCAAAGACAATAGCTGCTGTGCAGTAACAGCACACTGGGGAACAACAGAAATACATTAAATTAGTCGCACTAATTTTAAGTAGAATCATTAAACTACTTTCATTTTTTTTTTATTACTGAATTATGTGGATGATTTGATATCACAGCGAGAACACAACCGTTGCTTCAGACACTCTGCAAACTCTAGTCCTGCCGGAAGATGTTCAGGGTGGTTCCGGCAGGCACCCCGGCACTTATGTATATGTGTATATGCACCAATCAAACATTCGTTTTGTTTTTCATTATGTATAGGAATGTGTATCTGTGTGGGAGTATGTACATGTGTGTGTAGGTGGCACTGGAGCCAGAAAAGGATCTAGGATCACCCTGGAGCTGAACTTACAGGCAGTTGTGAGTGCTGAGAACTGAACTCAGGTCTTCGGCATGACTAGTGCCCACTCTTAACCACCGAGCCATCTCTTCAGCCCCTCTCTCTAGTCTTTTAAAGTAAATATATTCCTTTTAAATTAAAATAGAGACTGGGGAGACGGCTGCATGGTTAAAAGTACTTCTTGTTCCTTCAGAGGACCTGGGTTCAATTTCCAGAATCATAAATATAAATAAAATATAAATAATACAAATAGAGTAAATATAGTTCTTGGGGCTCCAACAACTTCTTCTGACCTCCTCAGGCACCAGATACACACGGTGTGTGTACACACATGCAATCAAAACACGCAAACACACACACAATAAATAAAAATTTAAAAGTAACTAAAATGTAATTACACATCTTCCCTCTGCCTTTTCCTCCGGTCAATCTCTTCCACCCCCTCAAGTGAACGCCCCTTTTCTTTGTTATTGCATCATACGTGTATAACTGTATGGCTATATATCCGACCTGATGAGCCAGCTTGTTGTCATTTGCACACGAGTGATTTCAGGGCTGACCGCTCGGAGTTAGAGAATCAAGTGAGGGGCTCGTTCCTTTGAAGGCTGTTTCTCCCATTCTCAGAAGTCCTATATTTTTATATGACTTAAGGGAACTAGAATACGTATTATGTGGCCAAATTCTTCAAATTCTTTTTAAAAAAAAAAAGAAAGAAAGAAAGAAAGAAAAAACAAGGTAGCAATTTTTGCTTATACAAGTAGAATCATATACACCAGGAATTCTATACAGAAATATCTATCATCTATCTGCCTGCCTGCCTGCCTACCTACCTATCTCTGAGTATGTGTGTCTGAGTGTATGTGTCTATGTGTGTAGTGTACCTGGAGTTCCCTCACAAGCTTGGCACTGGCACTAGCTCTATAACTGACCCGTATGCCAAGTCTATGTCAGATTCTCCTTGGGAATGAATGAACCCTGACTCTGGTTGCTATAGCCAAGGGCCTGACTCTAACGGAGCTCAGTGTTAGCAATCCTGTTGCTTCACACTGAGGACATTAGTCAGAGAAAACTGCTGGGTCAAAGTGCAGATCTACTTTTCCTCATAAACCCATTTCCCCTCTGAAATGCTGATGGGGGCAGTTAGTGAAGCCAAGCCCAGAACCAAACTAAAATGCATGCTACTGTCTCATTGCTTCATGCCCCTTCATAACCCTAACCCTAACCCTTCACCACTGGACACACATAGTGCTTCTTAAGGAGACTACAGGAAGGAAGTGAGCCTCGCCATGGGTCACTGGATAGTCTGTGTCTCCCAAAGCCCCGAGTCCATCACGAAACACCAGGATGAAGGCCTGTCCAAAAAATGAGAGGTCACTAGGAAGGCCCAGCATACCCTGGATCAAGGAGCTATGCACAGGGCTATGGGGCTCTGAGATGTTATGGTAGAATCCACTCTCCCTGGAGGGACTATTGAGCAAGATGAATTCCCAGTCAGGGGACATGACAGCATGAAGCAAGAAGGCATGTAGTCCCAGTTAGAGGAGATAACAGTGCAAGCTCATGGCTAGAACTCTGTCAATCATGGTCTGACTTGGGCTCTCAGCATGGGATATTGGGGTTGCATACATGACAAGCTCGCAGATAACCTAACCTCTTTGTTTACAGCACTACTGGCTACCTTTCCTGTGAGACAGGAGAAAACTGACATTACTTATGTGCTTCCCTTCGGTTTTACATACACACTCTCCTGGCCTCTGGCTTCCAGGCTGCCAGCTGTGGCCATTAGAAAGCCTTAGGGACAAGATTGTGAAATGGGAAATTTTCTTCATGCTGAGTTTTACTTAACAGACTCAGGATCTTCAAAGCCAGATGAAGTCCCAACATTGTTGAGCGCTTTGAAACAAAGGTGGTATTTCCCATACCATGCCATCTGAATGGATGGAATGAGAAAACTACCTCATTTAACACAAACCTACCGTGAAGGCTTGCCTTGGAGCAAATAAGGGCCCTTACATGGAGCTATTTCTCTCTCCAGGAATCAACTTCGAAGAGGATAGGATGCTCAAACCCCAAGAGCCTTGCAGGAGGCTCTCATTCAGGCCTCACAATGGAAGGGATCTCTTTTTGCCTTGCAGGAAAATGAAGCTGAGAGTCTGAGTGAACTGCTTCAGGCTCACAAAGTGCTCCCTTTCCAACCCCAGGCCCCTGCTGTGACCAGTCCTAAGTGGTCTCACTAGGATCTTGAAGCTCCCCCAAGAAGACACAGTCAGTGTATACATACAGACTCTCTTACCCCCTGCTAACTCCAACCTTCCCTTTCAGGACCAGGAAGGATTTGAGGGAAAGCTTTATTGTCTACTCTCTTACCTTAAATACAATCTCACCAAAGGGCCAGGAATAGGCCATGTTCCTTCTTCATTCTTAAGCCAAGAACAGCAAACAGAATCCAATAGTGTGGGAAACCGGGCTCATACAGACATCTGTTTGCACTGGCTGTGATAAGAGCTGGAGTATTACTAATAAGTCACAACAAATCAGGAAATCTGGAAACCTCTGACCTATTGATAAGCTATTAGGCTGGTTTGTTTTGTTTTAACTACGTTCATATCAGGGAATGAAAGAAACACATGAGGTGGTGTTTTGGTGCCTGCCTTGGGGGGCGGGGGGGTAAAGGGTCTTTGAACTAGGAGTTTTCTTAGCCTTCTAAAAGCCTTTTTTAACGTATGCTTTTATCTTAGTTCTCTCTAAATACCTGCTCTCCATGGCAGCTGTGGGTGCACTTCAGGCTCTTGCAGAGCTTGCAAAATCTGTCAGAAGCAAAAGTGATTCCTTCAAGGCCTTTGAACACACCTGCTCATGGTTGGAGCTGGAAAAGGAATCGTGCCGGGTTCACACAAACCAGACTCGGAGGAGACTACACTGTCCAGGAATCGGCGTTGCGCACTCCTTGGGAGTACATACTACTAGAGGTCTCAGTCTTACAGAAGAGGATGTGGAACATAGAGAGGAAGTTAAATAATTCAGTTAGTTTACACAGTGAGGAAGGACTCAGAGCTGGTCACAGCTACAGTTCTCCACATGCTGACTGGTCGCAACTAGCAGAGGGGAGGAGGCTCTTTCAGGGGACTTGGGAATGCAGAATAAGAACCTGGATTCTACATTCTCTAGGGCATCTTCGGGTTCTAGCCCAGAACAAAGAAAGGAATGGGCCAATTGGGGGCTGTTAGGATCTGCTCCCTTACCATTATTCCATGTTTAAAACAAACAAACAAACAAACAGAATTCTTACCTGCACCTATCTTAGCTACACCACATGCAGCTTTAAAAAAAAAAAAAAAAATCACCTTTTAAAAATTATTCCCCAGCATAGAAAATGGTAACTAATGTAATTGCTAAGAAGTGTCAGCTGTAAAATAGTAAACAATGTGCATGCTAGCAAATGTGTATATATTATGAGCATTCACATACACATATAGAGAGACAGAGACACAGAGAGAGAGACAGAGGGAGACAGAGAGATCTGGAAGAATGTTATTAGTGCATCTTTAGATTGCGTTCTCTTTTTCCTTTTGTATGCTCTGGTATTTTCTAGTCTTTTCCTACAATGATGATATAAAAATCTTATACTCATAAAAAGTGTTATAAGCCAAAGCAATTTTTAACAAAGAGTAAACATATATATTTTTTTTCATAAAAGATACTACTTTGGCTAAAAGAAAAGCCATTTCGTGTAATTAAGTTATAAAACATCATTCCAACCAAAAATTACCTTATACCAAAGGGGGAAAAAATGAGAACTTGCAAAAACTGAGCTAGCATTAAAATTTACAAGCGCCATGAAAGGTTAGCAGTAAGAAAAGTAGCACAGAACTTTTACACAAATCTCCTTGACCAGAACAATGGAAAAAAGCAAAAATGGAAAGTTTCAGAAAATTATTTTTTCTCTTAAGCCTGGAAGAGAAACTTTGGAGAGATTGTTGTTTAAATGAGAACTTGGCTGAGCTATGCTTGTTTTAACAAGTTGTTGTCATGTGTGTGCACACACATGTACACACACACACATCTGCACATA
>JADRCH010000066.1:4367444-4402503 GCA_019843965.1 Rhynchomys soricoides | reverse complement strand
ACACAGAGAGATACACACAAACACACTGAAACACACACATGCACACATGCACATGTCTGACAACTACTTCACTTTCAATTTTCTGAGGGAGAGGGGAAGGCAGAAAGCTAGGAGTGAGACCCTTGTGCTGCAGCTGCCCTGAGCAATGAGATCCTTTTCTGCTACCACCCCCTCTGAGAAGCCTCCACTACTCAGAAGGTCACAGGCCCGTCTTGGATCCTGCCTCTCCTCACCACCCTGCCTCAGTGGCCCTTGCTACTGCACAGCACACAGAAGATGTAGTAAAGCCCCCCCCCCACTACACTTGTGCCCCTTCAACATCCACAAGACCACAACTCCCATACAGATACACCTCAGACTTCTGTTCCCACTGCAGTGAAACCTCTGCACTTTTAATTTTCCCAGGGAACCTAAAATTTCTCTTTAAGAAAAAAAAAAAAATCCCTAACAATGAAGCCAAGTGTGAATACTCTGCAGTCCATCTATTTGGGTGCCTGATATCACTTCATTGTCATTATCTCTTTGAATGGTCCTTCCATGGCTTCCCATCTTCCTGCCTCTTTCAACTGTGTCTGTTTCATTATGCTCAAAGCAAAGCAGAAAGCCACGTGACAGGCATGCAGATGGTCTGGGTACCTGGCATCATCTCTCTGTACTTGACTCCCCATCTATAGACTTAGCACGAATCTCCATGAGTTCTGCAAGGAGAGGAGAATGCTGGAGAGACTGAGATTCACAAAGCTTTGTCTGTACCCGGGGAAACTGGTCTGAACGGTGGCCCAGCCTGGGCAATGACTGTGCAAGTATGTGCTTTCCTTTCTGAGAAAAGATGGGAGCCACTTTCCTCAGCTTTAGGGATAGAGTTCTCCTGTCTTTGATTTAGAGACAGACAGACAGAAGCCCACCAAGAAACCATCAATAGCATTCCAAGGTCCTTTGCTGGTGGAGTTCCTCATCCACCCATCACCATGTCACCAGAGGAATTCCTGCATGCAAACTTAATGTGATGGAGACCTCAGCCCCTTATGCATTTTATCATTCAGGGTGGGCTGAGTTTTACCATAGTAGCATGCATCAACTATCGAAGAGCACAGCCCATAGGCTGAGGCTCTTTCCCAAGTCACACTAAGATGAAACACACCACCAATCCCCAGGTAGGTCATTTAATTGGCCAAAGCATGTTGTATGGGCACATCTGTGTCCAAATGAACACGGATAAAATCCTACGTATGCCCAGAAGGAAGTCAGTATATCTGTGAAAAGGCACACACTGGAAAGGTAAGTCTCCCAGAACTGCTTGCTCTCTGCCTGGTAGAGAATGCTGGGGTAGGAACAGGCAGAGATAGATCAGCCAATGAAGTGCCTGCCACATAAACATGATGGTCTGAGCCCAGATTCCCTAGCATCCATGTAAAAAGCCAGGCATGAAGGCATACATATATGATCCCAGCACTGTGAAGGAGGAGACAGACAGATGCCTGGAGCTTGCTCACCAGCCAGCCTAGCTGAATCCCTGAGCTCCAGGCTTACTGAGAGACCCTGCTTCAAAGACTACCATGGAGGAGCCAGAAAGATGAGTCAGCAGTTATGAGCACTGGCTGTTCACTGAGGACCTGGGCTTTAGTTTCAGGACCCACTTGTTGGCTCTAGTTCCAAGAGATCTGACATCTTCTTCTGACCTCTGAAGGTTCCAGGTGTACACATAGTAAAGAGACATAGATATATTCCTTTATTAAAATATTAAAATATTTTTATTAATATTTTAATAAAGGAAAAACTAATTTAATTAAGGCAAATAGTAATTGAGGAAGATACCCAATGCTAATCTCTGGCCTACACATGCAAGCATACGCATACATACAAACATGCAAGTTTGCTCCCATGTATCTCACCCAACACACACAAACACACCAAATATTTTTGAGAAACAGCTCTACTAAATGAAGTCTGCAACGGGGCAGTTAAGAGTAATGGGAATTCCGCCTGGCTACCATGCAACAAATTATGACTGTGTCTCTTGAATCTTCAAGTATTTTTATTTTCTTAAACCTTGACCATTAACTCATTCAGCTTCCTCAAACACTAAATGAGCTCAGCTCCCTTTATCTGAACATACACGTGTGGGGGCCGGGGGGGGGAGTGCCAACTGTGCAGATCATCTGATTGGGGAAGATGATATTCTTTGTTTTGGGAGTCACACATTTCCAGGACTGGTGTCTGAGTGGGATGCTTCTTCACAAAGTCCAACCAACCCCAAGAACAGTTCTTGCTTCACAAATGTCATCCTCTGTAAATGTTCCCCAGGGCCAGGCTCAGGGAGGCCTCCAGAGTGTCTCTCGGAACGAGACCTTTCATGAACTAAGCTTTCAGACACTCTCAACTCTCCTGGAGTCCCTGAATTACTCATTTTTTTTTCAACTTCCAGAACACCAACGGAGGCCCGGACAGTTTCTGCAATTTGATGTTACATCTTCTCAAGTGGCTAAAGAGGCTGTAAAGCACCCCATTGCTTAAGCCTGCCATCTCAGTTCCATTAGCCGTAAAGACCTCTCTATTCAAACTGCTAAGTAAATCCTCGGAGAGCCCGGGGACTGTTTCATGCTTGAAAGCAACTGTTAAGAATTTGACAACAACCAAACTGTTCCTATTTAATCCTTCTCCCAAGGTAAAAAGAATTATAAGCAAACATATGCCTTCATTATTTGCTTTGCTGCATTTCAATACCCAGTCCTACACAAAATTGCCAGCCAAGGACTTAATGCCACTGCTTGTACATTTCAGAGTGGGCACCTCTGCAGAATGGGCAAAGATTAAGGACAGTGACAGAGCCAGAGAGCCAGGGAGCCAGGAGCCAAGGCAAGTTTTGCACACACCTAAATGTCACCAGGGTAATGGGTAAAGAGAGAAACATTTATAAATCAAAGGTCCCAGCAGGGAAGAAAACAAAGCACATGGATGAGGGAGGGTTACAGAGCAGAAATTCTTACAGTGATTCGACAGACACTGACATGGGCCGTAAGAGCTTGCGGATTGACTGGGGGTCATCTGTCAAGGTTTCCGTCCTGCCTTGAGCCTTCAGTGACGTACAGCTCGGCACATCTCCGATTTACTATTCCTACCAGAGGTAATTTTATTAATACATTTGACAGATATTCTAAAATGTGATGTATGGAGAAATAAACACTCCTCTAAAATGTGCAATCTAGGGTCAGGGGGATGGAAATTATGAGGGGTGGCAAGAGGGGCCTGGAATCCCCAGGACCACTGGGTCTGCAGATGACAATGTGTCCCTTGAAGAAAGGTGGCCTTGTCTCGTCTGTAAAGTTGTATTCAACTCTCTATAGCATGTGCTAAGGAATCCTATCTAGACAGGTTTGGAGAGGGAGGAGGGTGGATGTCAAGATGGGGGAGGGGTGTCTGTGTGAGTATGAAGTGGCTTATACGTACAGCTGAAGTATATGCACTCACCATGAAATCCTGGTTCCAGTATGAGGCTGTCGCCAGCAGTGTCTCAGAATACTGTTGTCTGCTCCTTAGGAGCCCAGAGCCACTTCCAACATTCCTTCTTCTCCAGTGAGCCAACACACACAGAACCCCAGGAAAGACCAGGCAGCCTTCCAGATCTTCCAGACGGAGGGTAGGTAAGGCAAATTGAAACCAGAAAAGCTCACAAATGCACTGAAGAGCTCGGCATTCCTTGGCCTCCTACGTCTCAGACATTCCAGCCCACCACTCAGAGGGTGAACTCTGATTCACTTCTCACAAAAGGCTTGGTCTGGGTGGGGTGGGAGATCTTCAGAGATAGTTAAACTGGATGGAATCCTCTTTGATCTAAAGCGTTGGTGGTTAGGGATGTAGTAATGTGAACCTGGTCCCATTCCCAGCACCACAAAAACAAACAGGCAGCAAACCCCCCAGATGGATAGACAGGCAAAAATCTATAATGTAAATGGTTTCCAGTGAATATAAATCATCATCAAGTGTGTAATCTTTGCTCCAAGGAAATAAAAAGGAATGGAGACTTTAGGTCTTCAACAGCTTACAGATTAACAAAGGAAAACGCTATTGAAAGAAGTAACTGAGTTCTGGGATGTGTAATAGTCCTCTACGTGGAGAGAAAATCCCCACCAAATATGGTTCTATCAGTCATTTATGGGAATGACCACGGGAGTTTCAGAGAAGAGGGGAACTTACACCACCTCAGTGTCGACGATAATGAGGAATCTGATTATTCAATTCACAAACAGAAGTATCTACTGTCAAATCAAGCTTCCTTAGGCTCCTTTATACATGCACACACACACATTTACACATGCACACACACACATACACACAGTGTGAAACTATAAAGTCTCATGAATAGAAAGTCCAACTCTTCAGCGAATTCAGCCTTTCCTCCTGCAATAAAATACAAAATACCTTTTTTTTCTGGGAAAAGGTCAACAGGCATGATTTCAATTTGCAAAGCGTCTAATTTTAATATCCTCCTGTGTTCTGTGGATTTGAACCTTGCTCTCTGTGATCAAAAAGTCATGGTGGTGAGATCAACGTTAAATGACCCTGCACAGTACAGTCATTCACATGTGGAAACACTAAGAAACTCCATCTGGCACAGGCCAGGAAGGCAGTCCGGACAAATGAGAGACACCAGGATCACATGGCCTTGTGATTAAGAAAGTACAAACAGGCTTTCTCAGCCCTCCCACCAGTAAGCCTTGAGAAGTCAGCACCGAAGCAGGCAGAAAGCAAACAGGGAAGTTGATCTGTAGGCCATGTGCACAAACTGGTGTAGGAGTGTGCGTGCGTGCGTGCGTGCATGCATGTGTGTTTTTGCCACACATATCCTGGTGCCTAGAGAGTCCAGAAGAGATCATTAGATCCCCTGGAGCTAGATTTAGAGGTAGTTGTGAGCTACCTTACATGGGTGCTGGGAACTAAATTAGGTTCCCTGAAGAACATCAAATGTTCTTAACTACTGAGCCATGTCTTCGGTGCTGTCTATTTATTTGGATGCTTTTGTGCTATGCTGTATTTGTAGCTCAATCTCTCAGCAATGAGGGAAATGTAGCCCCCTCTCCACCTGAGCCCACTGCTGGTCCTTACCACCAAGCCTTCACCTCCCAATGTGTGTGAAGGATAGTCTGGAATAATTCAATCTGCAGAGCCAGGAACACAGCATCTCCCAGGTCTGGTAGCTAGACTCAGAACAAGCCAAGCTTAGCAGCACATTACACCAAACAATACAGGCTTCTGAGAGAACCCAGGTAGAAACATGCTAATGAGCACATAGTGATGTCATTAGCAAGACAGTCATGGATGATATGCTTCACGTCCAGATTTTCCTCATTATATTAAAAGTATAAATTTACAATAATATCATTTAAATGGATTTTTTTTGTACTCAAAACAAAACAAGCTCCACGAGTTGAAAAATTATCAAGTTTAAGTAACAAAGAAGGGGAGGGGGGGTTCTCAGCGAATCCCTAATCACAATTTCTTGAAACACTGGATTATAATTCTAAGCTGTAGAGAGATCTGGTGCTGAAGTGTACTGTGATGCGTGTGTGTTGCAAGGAAGGGCTTGCAAGAGGTAAAACACCAAGTAGGGCTGAAGTCTTCACTCAAGCCGTACCCACTAGGAACCCAGGTATCCCCCTTAAAACTTGGATGTAACTTGCTAACGTCAGTCTTACATTAGTTTGTTCATGAATTCCCCAGAGGGAAAACAGCACATTGCAATGAACCCTGCCTTAAGAAGTCAGTTATAGAATGAGCATGCGGCTGAACTAAAGACTGGTGGCTTATTGATCCTGGTCAAACTCATTACCTGTTTGCCAACCGATGCTGCCCTAATGGAAAAGGAGAGGAACACCCACCAGGATTTCTCATTAGGTGAAACACTCCGGCAGATGATTTGACTGGGAATGATAACAGCAGATTAACTGGACTGGCTGCCTACATGTGATTCAATTTTCTCTAAAGAAAGAAGACACCCCTTCATAACAAACAGCTGTTTCATTCTTCTCCTTCTTCTTCTTCTTTTAATAATCACTTATTATCACTTCAGATTTGTAAGCTCATAGAAAGCTCTAATTACCTCAAACATAAACATTCCAGCCCTTTCATATCCCTTCACTTCCTAGGCTTCTAAGCGATCTTTGATCACACTAAATCAAACTCCCAACGTCTCCCGATTCTGAAGCTGTCATTCCAGGAGCTGGCCTAACGACACTCTCCCATAGACAGCAGCCCTGCCCTGTGTACTGTATCACTATGGGAACACAAGTTTGGCTGCACTTCTGTGGTTTTATGCTGAGCCTGCACTGGACTGAAATTTCCACAATAACCCTAAAATTATTTGTACAAAGAGAAGGCTTAATTTGGACTCCGTGGAACACATGGCTGGTGCTTCTTCGTGCCCTAAACTGTTTGGGGGGGGGGGCAGGTAGGAGAAGAAAAGAATTTTCCTATCTGTTATGTATTTGCCATCCGCAGACCCCAGTGCCACAATGAGGCAAGTCAGCGTCTCGCACTAAATCACCAGTGGTTCATTCTCTTTTCTGTCAATATTGTGCAGCCCAAGTAAAGCTATAAAAGTCACAAGGGAAAACAGAGATTTCCACACAACAGAATCAGTTTCACCTAAGTAATATTACAATGTATCAGCCTGTAAGCACTTGGGACTGTTTCCAGTTCCTGTAACTCTAGCTTCAGGGGCTCTGATGCCCTCTTCTGGATTCCACAGATACCTGCATTCATATGCACATACCCATGCACAGACACATACATGCACAACTTAAAACTAATACCTCTAAAAAACATTGAAGAAGACCTTTTAAAATAGGCAACTTTATCTGTTGAATCAGGAAATTAACCCAGTATAGTCACCTTGCACAGGAATCAACTGAGTATCTATTTACTGGTTACTAAGCATATGGGCAACATAATCCCACATCCCTGAATACTTGCAAGAAACTAGGTAGCCAGGCCAGCAAGAGCAGTGAACATCTACCAGGTGAGATGGCAGTCCCTAGATACATGGGATATCTGAGAAAAGAAGATACCAGGGAGGGTTTGTAATCAATCATGGCTAAACAGATGGCCCAGTGAGGAAGAGCACTTGCTGCACAGGCACAAGGGACAGAGTGCAGATCCCAGAACCCACAGCCATGGCTGTGCTGCCTGTGGGAAGGAGCAAGAGAGAAGGATCTCTGGGGCTTGCTGCCTGCCAGATTAGCTCCAATTTCAGTGAGAGGCCCTGTCTCAAAGAATAAGGCAGAGAGTGGCAGAAAAGGCAAAGCAGCGCCCTCCTTCGGTTTCCATGTACACACACTCCCATTCTTGTATACACAAACACACATGCATGAGCAGAGAGCACACACAAACGGCACACACATGATTACATGCCCATCTACACATAAACGCAATAGTCTGACACCTGTAAACAAGTAATACTCTTACATGCACATACATGTAGGTGCCCACCTACCCATGCAAATCACACACACACACACACACACAGTGCACATCAGCTCACCTTGCTATCCTTCCTTCTTGGAAGAGACAAAGTTTATTATTATTCATTATTGTTACTATAGTTATTGGTGTTATTAATTTTACTATCCAGAGCTCACATGAAAGGACTCATATATCCTATGGTCTTGTCCATCTCATCAGCCTCTAGAAGTCTACATTTATGAAATTTATGAACATTAAATACATTTCAGGAACCTTCCAAAGAAAAATAAGGATCAACTGGTCACGATGGCACCCTTGTCGTCTCAGCATTTGCGAGGCTGAAGCAGGAGGATCATGAGTTAGTTCAAGGCCAGCCTGAGTAGCACAGTGTGGCTCTGTCTCAAAAAACAAGTCAAAAATTCAAAGAATATTTTACTATCTTAAAGGATTCTAGGGAACCCTGGTTTGAGATGTTAGCTTTAAAATAAAAGACTCCATGACTGATTTTAAAAAGAAAATACTTTGATAGACATATGAAACTGTTTGGAAATTTAAGAACTCGTGTCGATTAAGAAAAACCACAGGCACACACATTCCTCATTTGGAACTACGGTGTACAAGCCAGCAGTGTCTATCAAACCAGCTGTGCTTGTCACTGTCACCCAGCCCACGTCAAGGGCAGTGTAAGATGCCTGTAGTTTGCAGAGTATCCCTGAGAACTCCCTGGATGCCTGACAACCTTCCAAGTCTGACAACTGCCTGGCTTTATGCCTTCTGCCCCCTGCTCACCCCTGTTGATTTATTTTGAGGGGAGGATATTTTGCCTTTCTTAAAAATATATCCATTACTGATACACAAGACACGTAAAGACTGTCTATTAATAAGGCAGCATGTTTCTTTAGTACAATAATATGGACGTATGCGATACAACGTTTAGGCCAGGTGAAGCCTAGCTGCGGTTTATACCCATTGTCACTCTTCTTAAGAGGCTCCCCTACCCTGGCCACTGACAGAATACTGCCAATATTTGTCTAAAGCTACCCAAAGAAACAAAGTTGACATGACTCTTCTCTCTAGCGACGTGCTCAGCCTCCCTCAGCAAACACCATTCATAAAATTCTCACCTTCAGGTGAGGCCTCTTCTCTAAAAAACATCAGAGACAAACAGGAAACACCTGCACTTCTCCATGAGGCTTCTCAGCCTATCCCAGCACAACTGCACCTTGCCCTTCAGCCTGACCAGAAATTCAAGACTAGCCAAGGCTCCCAAGACCCACTCATTCTGTCAACAGGAAACTGCCCTTTTCCTTGAGTAAAGGTGATACCTGTGGTAAGGGACTCAACAGGAAGTAGGGGATGTTGGGTGTGATGCTTGTCAGCCTCACATAAGTCCACCTCCTAAACTGAGGTCATCTTATTCATACAGGGTTTCTCTTATTTTAAAGGGGAATCTATGGGGTGCACTGCCAGTTCACGACTGAACTCTGATTCTCTAAGAGGGGCCAGGATGAGCAGTAGTTGGACAGAACACTCACAGCTGCTCCCTGGGACATTCAGTCAATGATGGATGTGACTGCCCCCTTGGGTGGTATAGCAAGAACTCTGTCTTGTTATGAAGAAGCCCACCCCCATCATATGTAACAACACACACGAAGACACTATAGTGTCAAAAGACCCAACTATCAAGGGAAGCTGTGCAGGAAAATCTCAAGAATGCTCATTACAGACAAGAGGATTATTTTTAGCTTCAAATGACACAGGCTAAAGAGCATACACTAGGACAAAATGAAGAAGCATGCGTAATCATTTAATAATAGTCTCGGCATGCCCTGGGGGAGCACACAGCCATGCTGAAGGCATTCGGGCTTGCTCACCATGATACCTGCCCACATCACCTCTGGCTCATCAACCTGAAGTGTTGACCATTTTTCTGGATGTTTCTAGGACTGGTGGCACTCACTGCATCCTCTCTAACTGGGAAAGGAGTCCTTTTCTCAACTCTTGCCCCACCCAGGACCCACCCCTTCTTCCGGAGCCCGCCCTTCTAAAGTTTTCTGAGTTATTCTTAACCACACAAAGGTTACTGGAGACTTTCATCTCCCTAAGAAGAGCAGGGTTCAGTTAGAGCTGTCCGAAATCAGCCTGGCACAAGAATGGACCCCAAGAACAAGAACACAGTCCCCACCTGGAAAAACTTAGCACCTTTATCCCAAGGTTCAGGGTTACGTGACAAAATCCAAAGAGAGCAGAATTCTATGTGTAAATTCACAGCAGTGCCACCAAAGCGTGGCAGCTGGGAGTTGGCTCCTGCCTGGTCTCACTTTAGAGCAGAGGTTCTCAACCTTCCTAATGCTGCAAGCATTAATACAGCTCCTCATGCTGTGGTGACTCCCAGCCATGACATTGTCTCTTTGCTACTTCATAACTGCAATTTTGTTACTGTTATGAATCATAATGTAAATATCTGTGTTTCAGATGGTCTTAGGCAACCCTGTGAAAGGGTCATTGCACCCCAAAGGACCAAAGGAATCGAGATCCACAGGTTGAAAGCCACTGCTTTTAGAGGCTTAAAAGTTCACTGGAAAGCTTAGGAGATGGCTCACACTGAAAAGTGTTTCCTTACAAGCATGAAGATCTGAGTTCGAATCCCTAGAATCCACATTAAAATCCAGGCATGGCAACATCTGTGATCCCAATGCTGGGGAGGCAGAGACAAGCTAGCTCAGGTTGTGAGAGACTTCTCTCATAACAAATAAGATGGGCATTGATTAGGCAGAGACTTGGCATCTACCTCTGGCCATGTACACATCTGCACATGCGCCTGAATGCATGTTCTCAAGCACATGACACCACTACACACACACACACACACACATGTGCACAGAGAGAAAGAGATAGAGAGAGACAGAGATGGACAGAGAGACAGACAGACAGACAGCCGGGGGGGGGGGGAAGAGAGAGAGAGAGAGAGAGAGAGAGCAAACACTGGTGTTAAGTCCAGTGCTCAACATAGATCTCAAACAGGAAATGGGGTTTCCCATCTAGTGGTTTAATACTACTGTAATTTCAGATCAACGGGATCACCTTTTCTTTAAAATTCAAAATTTTCATGAAAATGTAATGTTAGAAAATAGTAGAAACCTTATTCTGGAATCTCCATGGGACGCAAGGAATGGGCAGGGGCTGACCCATGAAAAGCAGAGTGGTCAAGTCCAGGAACATCTCTCTTCGTCTCACTAGACCTTCCTTTCCTGTTCCAAGCTACCTCAACATGCTCGTAAACTTCTAGTAGGTTGTTTCTGAGAAATCAAAAAGGGGGGAGGGGATGAATTGGGGGAAAGGGAGGCAAATCCCTCTGATGTGCCAGGCAGGCAGTGTGACACCTCTCTCCTGGCAGCTTCTGCAGTTTCAGTGCCTCTGTTAGCAAAGGCTTCAAAGCTGCAGTCATTACAGCAACAGGTGACATAAAGACCCAGTACAGAAGGGGGTCCCTTTACCCTACAAGGCCTTCAGTCAGCAGCTGTATGGAGAGACAGGAATGGGCTGGCTGGCCTCCACTCTGGGGCTCTCTGGATTACATGGCAGGTGGCAGTGCTGGGATTTCTCCTAGATGCTGAGAGGATGGTCAGCACTCTGCAGAAGGCAGAGCAAGCAGAAGCATCAAGCCTGCTTATTTTAAGTAAGTGACATCTTAGCAGTCAGGAGGCAGCCTCAACTTGAAACTGAATAGCGGAGAGATTAGTGTGGACCAGTCCCCACAACCAGCGCTGACTTCCACCAGATGAGGCTGACACAGAGTACAGAAGGGCTCAGTCATTAAAACTGTACTATTAATACACAAACGTGATGGATTCAGTTGGGGTCCCCAGCACCCAAGTGGAAACATCAGGGTGCAGTAGCTGATGGCCATCGATGCTAGCCCTGGGGCAGAGGACACAGAAAGGTCCATGGGGCTTACTGGCCAGCCAATCTAACCAAATCCTTAGCTCCAGGTTCAGAAAGACCCAGCCTCAAAAGATAAAGGGGAAAGTGGCCACAGAAAACACATAAAGTCAACCTCTTCCTTCCATATATATGTCCTAGTATGTGCACACAAAGGCACTCACAGACATGTGCAAAAACAAGAACATGCACAGAGAGGGGAAGTATCTTAACAGGCCACACTGTAAGGCATAATGTTGAAATGGAACCAGAGCCGTGCTCTCCTGGATAGACTCTATCATCCACGAACAGTGCATTGTTCCCATGAATTCACTCTACTCGGCTGACTGCAGAGTAACTGGGTACCAATCCGAGAAGTAATGGAGATTTGCTCTATCCACTTTCAGGGCCAGATAAAACACACTGTCTTCTCCTTGTCCCCTCATACATGCCTAGGGGAGAAAAGAATACCAACTAGGAATAATATTTGTTCTGGCTTTTGTTGTTTGTTTGTTTTTGCTATAAAATTGGCAATCAAGTTAGGAGGGAAGAAGGTCTGCCATGGCAGGTGAGTTCTAAAATAAATAAGACCAGCAGAACAAACACAGCTAATTTTAAGACTTTTATCACTGTTGTCTGGAAATGGACTCTCTCGAGTGTGATACGTGGCGATTTTCCAGTGTGTGAAGCTGACTCAGTGGTTCATCCTAGAGTTTTATCTTGAACTGGAAAGATGGCTCAGCGGTTAAGAACACTGGCTGCTCTTCCAGAGGTCCTGAATTCAATTCCCAGCAACCACATGGTGGCTCACAACCATCTGTAATGAGAACCAATGCCCTCTTCTGGTGTGTATGGAGACAGCAACAGTGCACTTGTATATATGTGTGTGTGATGTGTGTGTGTGTGTGTGTGTGTGTGTGTGTGTATATATATTTCTAAAAAAAAACAACAAAAATAATACAAAACGACAACAAAAACAAAAAACTGGTTGCTCTTCCAGAGGACTCAGATTCAATTCCCAGCTCTCACATGGCAGCTCACAATCATTTGTAATTCCAGTCCCAGAGGATCGGACAATCTCTTTTGCACTTTGTGGGCACCAAACACACCTGTGGTGCACAGATGCAAAGGCAAAACATCCAGACACAAAGTAATTTTAAAAATCTAAAATTAATCTGTGTTATACAAGAATTTCTCTTCACTATTCCAAGCGGTACTGGTGTGAAAACTGAGAGAGAGAAAAGCCAAAGCCTTCCTTGGTGGTGCTAGGACAACCTCAGTATGATGAACCTTGAGGATCATCGTGTCTGGCCTCAGAAAGGTATGACCATCAGAGTGGCCACATCATGCCACCCAACATTAAGTTAGAAGACAGTGTTCTACCCCTGGGTGTCTGCTTCATTCCTTACACTTCCAAGGAAGACTGGTGGTGTCACATGAGCAGGACCCACCCTATACCCTTCAGGCACCCAACCTCCTATAGTCCTTTGCATGCAATGAAGGCCAGGCCAGCTGCATGGCTCACACGATGGTAAGGTCAAAATGTTAGATCCTTTGGCTCACTTCTCCATACACATTTTCTTTATAGTCATAAGCTTGGCATCACCAATGCTTAATAGCCCGGAAGCAACCAACACTTGCACATCTGCCCATCCAGCCCCCGGAGAGACCCCTGCAAGTTCAGTAGAAACAAAACAGGCATCTTTAGGAGCTTTCATGAAGGTTGAGTCTCCCCGCCTTCATGTCATGATTCCCCATGGCACAGGATCTCTGCCTATCTTCTGCACAAATCTCGTGTTTCTTTAGAAGATCAGCAGCCACATCCAAAGCCACCATGATCCCCTACCCATACCTCCTGCACTTGGCAACTTGGCATGAGGTCTCCCTGTGAGCCCTCTGATCCCCAGCCTGTCTCCAGGGGTGCCTAATTTAGCTTGGAGCCCTGCAAGGCATGAAAAGAGCTGAAGCAACTCACTGACAACCTGAATCCTTTCTTTCTTTTATTTCATACTTTTATTTTTTTTGTCACCCAAAAAGAGTGATGCAATTTTGGTAAATCCCAAATAAAAGAATAAATGGATCAGGCTCAACGCCAGTAGCTAGAGAGATCAATACAGCAACTGAAAATCACTTGGTGTATAAAAAGAGGGGGATAGCATATCTGATTCGATGTAATGATTTCATAAATTGTTATGTTGTTATCAAAGTCTCTAAGGTGGCTGTGAAGAACGAGGTTTGGACAAAGCAAACCCCTGGTTTAGTTACAGCAGTGTGTCAGCTCTAAACCCACTGAGATTGTGTCCTGGCCGGAGCAAGTGTTTACTGTACAGGCTAGGTGCCACAGGGCCACAGGGATCAATGCTCCATTGTGAAGTGCAGGCTTAGCAGACTCTACAGGCTACCAACCAGCAGGTCCAGAAGTGAAGTTGGGGGAACAAAGAGACAGTGGATCTCAGACAACACATAAATCCTGTTAGCAAAACAGTGAGGGGAGAGGCATCCTTGTGAAGAGCCACTTGCCTTGCCTAGAGCTTGCTGGTGCCTAGGTGAGGGAGAATGAAGTCAGCCCAGCCAGGCCAAGGCAAGGCAGAGATTGAAGGCTGGTGCTGGGAACCACTTAGCACACAAACCAAACACACTACAGAAGAACTCACCAGGACTCTAAAACTGAAGTGGTAAGAAGGTATTCCCCTGGTGTCGCAGGCAACTCAATAAATTTCACAACTGGTGAAAACTCCAAGTACTTCCTAGATCTAAAGTTAAAAATTACTACAGAGTTAAATGACAGCATGAAGGAAAGAGATTCTAGTAAATAGTTCTTGGAATTTTAACAAAGCTTTCTCTTTTTCTCCTAATGCTTTTAATGTCAGGAAATGAAAACTCCGTGAAGCACTAAGAAGCATCATGCATGCTTGTGTTCATCCATGTGTATAGCTGGGTAGTGGTGGCACACGCCTTTAATCCCAGCACTTGGGAGGCAGAGACAGGTGGATTTCTGAGTTCGAGGCCAGCCTGGTCTACAGAGTGAGATCCAGGACAGCCAGGGCTATACAGAGAAACCCTGTCTCGAAAAACCAAGAAAAAAAAAATCATACATGTGTATGCATATGCATGTTTTTCTGTGTGTGTAGGTGTGTGTGTATGTGCGTGTATACATGTAAGTGTATTGTGAGAGTGTGTACACGTGTGTGTGTATGTGTGTGAGTTTGTGTGAGTACGTGTATGCATGTGAATGTGTATATGTGTGTGTGCATGTGTGTATACACGTGAGTGTGCATGCCTGTGTATGCCTATGTGACTGTGTGTATGAATATGTGTGTGTGTGTGCATGTGTGAATGAGAGTGTTTGTGTGCACACACATGTGCATGTACATGTGGTCTTAGTGAACGTTGGGTTTCCCCATCTTTATTTTAAAGAGAGGCTCTCTCACTGACCCTGGAACTCACCGATTTTGCTAGACGGGTTGGCTGGGATTAGAGGGTGTGTTGCCAGGAGCAGCATTTGGTTGTGGCTGTTGGGGATCACACGCAGGTCCCCATGCTTGCATGGCACATATTTTACCAACTGAGTCATCTCTCCAACTCCTGAAAAACACTTTTTACTCCAGCAAGTTTATTTTAAGGCAGTGTGATCATAGCATGAGGAGAAATAGACTTGTGAGGTGGTAACATGTTATGTTTATATTATTTATTATGGTTTATTTATACACGGCTTTTTCAAAAACAAATTTCCAAATAACTCCAACATCAATGTTAAATTCAGTTGAAGCCAACCAAATCTTGGTCTAAAGCCTCTCGCTGGCCTTTTGATTTTCCTTCTCTCTTTGGTCCTTTCACTCATCCCCAATGAGCCAAAGGTCTAAGAAGACTAAGCTGGCCAAGGCTTTTCACCAAGGTACTGACCCAGCCCTGACCCCAGGCTCTTTTCTGCAGTCCTGTCTAAGAGCACGGACTCTAAAGGAGACTCTAAGAACCCCACTGTAGAACTTGGCAGGACAAACATGTCCTCACGTCATTGTCAATACAACGGGCTCAGTGTGCCCCTCTCCTGAGCCAACTTCAGGTGTGTGTGTGTGTGTGTCTGTGTGTAGGTATGTCTGTGCATCTGTGTGTCTGTGTGTAGGTATGTCTGTGTATCTGTGTGTGTGTGTGTGTGTGTGTGTGTGTGTGTGTGTAGGTATGTCTGTGTGTGTATGTCTATGATGTGTGTGTATGCCTGTGCATCTGTGTGTGTCTGTGAGTGCGTGTGTTTGTGTGTGTGTGTGTGTGTGTGTTACAGTTCTTGACAGAGTAGGGCCCTAAATGTTTCTGCTGTAGTCATATTATTCTCTTTATATGAAAGATTTCCGGGCAGAAGTCATATTATCAAAGTGCCACAAGCTTGTTTTACGAATGAGATGATATAATAAATAATGGTCATGTGAATCATTACCTCCCAGACGTCACAGACTGAATGACTGGTGCTCATCCAAAGACATCAAGCCCTTCTCTCTGGAACTTGTAAAACTCATATTATTTGTGCTGATGATCCTCAGAGGAGGAAACAATCAAGGATTATCTAGGACGTTACTAAATCCAGTCACCAGGATGCTTAAAAGAAAAGCCCAGGGGCTGGGGATATGGACCAGTGGGCAGTTAGGCTTGCCTGGCAGACAGAAATCCACAGTTGAATCTCTAGTGGTGCAGGCCTGTAATTCCAGCTTTTGAGGGTGGAAGCAGGAAATCAGAAATCCAAAGTCATCACTGGCTAAAGGATGTGTGTGTTCTAGGCCAACCTGGAATGCATGAGATCCATACAGACAAACAAAAAGACAGAGACAGACACACACAGAGAGACAGACTGAGACAAAAATAGACATAGACACATACATACATACATGCAATGGGGGGGGGGGAGAATGATGATGGACAGAGACCTGAGACATGCAGATACAAGCCAAAGGGCACCAAGGCTTCTCTGCAGTCCACAGCCCCAGGAAGAGACAAGGATCAGCTCATCCCAAAGCCTTGGAAGGAGTGTAACCCTGCCAGCACTGTGAAGCCTCACAGAGGCATAAAGGAATAACTTCTCTCATTTTTAAACAGCAAGTTTGTGATAATGTGTTACAGTACCAACCCCTCCCTCCCAGGAAACTAACGCACCAGCAGAAAGTAGTGATTTGTACAGTAGACATCGAAAGTGCAAGAGAGGTTTCCACATATGGGTCTCCCAGAAACTGCTAAGGTTAAAATGGAAGCCATAGGGAGTGCACCTTCCTAGTGAGTGTCCCCTAAGGACACCTGCTTGTGACATCCATCAGAAGAAGATTATCTCACTACTGACAGTGGAAAAACCCTTCTGATCAACACTTGATTAAAGTATTCAAAGAGAGAATAACTTTATCCCAAAGCTTTTTGTTACTGTTTCAACATGGACGATGTTCTGGCTATTCCAGGGCACCCTTTAAAAAAAAAGGTTTTCTGCCCAGTAAGTGGGTCTAAATCCTTTTAAATTGCCCACTGAACCAAGAGGCAAGCAGGTGCTTGCTTACTCTGTGTTGTTTTATATTTATACATTAAAAAATTAGAAACTCTGTTCTCAAGCCAGAATAGCCCATTTAAAATAAGTAAATAGAAAGCTAGGATAAAAGCAATATTTAGCAGAAAGAAAATTAACAGGAGGCAAAAGATGAATAAGCTAAAAACACTTCTCCCAAGAAAAGAGCTGACATCAACAATAGAGTCACCACAGCAAGGCTCTAAGACTGGAAACTGTTACAAAGTAATGGAAGATTGGCATCATTTTAAACAAAACTCCTGGAACACTTCTGCTGTTCCTCATCCCAAAGAACTGAGTGCTAGGACTATATACTATTCAGCTCAGTGGTAGAATGCTTGAGAAACATCCACAAATTCTGTGTTCACATTCCAGCACACACAGAAAAAGAGCAGAGAACTGAACAGTGACTTGATCCATATGTACAGATGAAGGCATGATTGCTCACTGCACTCCAAACATGTTCATCAAGACCTCAGAATCCTTCTGCTGTTCTTATGTGTCAATGCCGTTCCAACGCAAAGGTGCCTGTGCAAACGTGCGGAACTTCAGAGCCTGCTCGAGCACTTAGTCAGATTCCTTACATATGCACATGTAAGTTCCAGGTTGCTTACGGGATGAGAACTGGCTGCTGTCGATAAACATTTTGAGCTTCGGGGAATCTAAGATTTTCTTAGTCATTCTGAGTCCCAAACCAAGAAATGCCAAGTGATACATATTTAGATTCTGATTAAAGAATTGTCTTTTGTTGGAGTCTTAGTGTTTTGTTTTTTTTTACAAAGACTATTTTTAATTCAATAATCTAATCTAAAATTATTCCTAACGCTTCTTGCTAATTTCAAAAGGACTCATTCTACAGGCCATTTTTAAAAATGCAAAATATCTCATTTAACAAAATAAGTTCTTTGGGAAGGTGAGTGTTTATTGAGTCTAGTTTCATCTGGTAGCACAGGCTGGTTATAAGCCTCCTGCCAAGGGCTCCAGGACTTGGATTATAGACTTGTGCTGGGATGATGCATTTTCAAACTGTACTGCTCCAGGTTCCAGCAATTCACATTCACTAAAGTGAAACTGAATTATTTACAGGTGCTTTAACACACGACCAGGAACCATCCCATGTGCATGGCTGCCAGGCAGAACTGAATCTATAATCTATATTTATGTTCTCTTTACAAACTCACTTTCTCCTTTAAATAGTGTGGTTGAGTACCAAAGTCTTTGCAGATAGCTATCATGGTTATGTACATCCAGGCTAGCATTTTACACTAAATTGGCCACACAGGCTACCCATGAATACTTGAGTTACACATCTGTGAACCCACAGATAGACTATCACTAGTCCTGAGAATCTAAGCCCAAGATAGGGCAGCCTCACTAGGGAGATGGGCAAACAGTTTCCTTCCATCCTCCCTCTGCCACTCTCCATCAGCAGGTCTCCGGGCTCCACCTCTGATCACAGAAGCAGTTAGTCATCCCACTTTCCACTCACAGGTAAGCATAAGGGAACAGCCATGTGGTAAAAACAGCCCCCAGAAGTTGAGGAAGATACTCTGGAAGGAAGTAACGGCTTACTGACATTCTGACAAACAAACGTGGGATGAAACCCCCGGTAGAAAAAACAGGACTAGTTGATACACAAACATGAAAGGCAGAAACCCTACAGCTTTTGATATAATTTCAGATAAACCGTCTCTTTGTCTAACTCTGGAAGATACCGAAATATCTCTGGTACATCATTAAGAATGATAACAGTTTGGGTGGAGTTTACGAGAACATCACCGTGAGGTGAGGAGTCCTTTTCCAATGCTTGGGGTTAAAGGGTTTTCAGATCTGGGAGTTTTGTGAATTTGAGGATATCTGCATAAGTTTCATCCATACACCCTAACCTGAAAAGCCCACATTCTTGATGACCAATACGGACTTCTAAGAATCTAAGGTTCGGGGTTATTTCAGACGGTTCTCAATACAGGATACTCAGCCTGTAAGATAGTAATGGTGATCTGGATCAGCTCAGCTCACAAGTGTGCAAAAGGCTGGAATGCCAGCACAAACCAGCACCGAGCATAGCAGCCACCACAAAGGCAAAGTGCATTTCTGCAGCCAGGGGGGACTGTGCTCTTGGAGGTTCCCAGGACGGATAAGAGTGTAGTTTATGAATAACATAACAGCATCATAATTTAAGGTTAGGCTGACAGAAAGATACAGAATGTTATGACTATAATTTTTTAAAAACACTTAAATGTTGGACAAGCTGAGAGGAATTAACTGAACCATGTATTAATACTAACTGGGAGGTTTACAAACTTTTCTGTTTTTATTTTTCTCAAATTCCAAAAATGATGACATTTACTAACAAACAGAATTCATAAACAAAGAAATTTTTCTCAAATTACCAAAAATGATGACATTTGTTAACAAACAGAATTCATAGACAAAGAAATTGCATAATACAAGGTAACGGATTGTAGCATAAAAGGCATATTTCAACCAAATTATTTCTGAAACAACTGAACTCAAGAAAAATCTACGAACCCCTTTAAAAGGGTTCTTCACACAATGAAATTGATGCTAACAATTTCCAAGGATAAAGGACATTTCCCATCTCTAACCTGGGGAATTCATGACTTGGTTGAAGAAACGAGTGTCTAACATGTACACTGATCACTCAGTTCAGGTGGACTTCAATTAAACCTGAGATTTACATGGTGCAAAATATCTACTGGGATGCTGTCATTGGGATGGTCATGTGATCCTGGAGGAGTGGGGAGGGGCAGGGTCTCACTATTCAGTCCTGGACGTCCTGAGACTTACTGTGCAGCCAAGGCTGGCCTCAGACTCACAGCAACTCTCCTGCCTCAGCCTCTACATGCTGGTACTACAGATACGCACCACCACACCTAACCGAGCACACTTGATTGTAAAGGGGACACAGCACTTTGGGAAAGAAAAAAGGTACAATAATTGGTGTTTGACTGGAAAGAGAGACAGAGTAGCTCATATTCTCAACAACAGCAAGGAGGAAATTTCACTGAGACATAGTAATCAGTACCTTTTGCTTGTCAGGTTAGTTTGTCTTAATAAGTTTGGCCGCCTCAGTGTGTCTACTTAAACCTATTGCGGGAATATATATTTAGTGAAAAATGTCAACAAATAGAAATACAGAAATAAAATCCAATAAAGTATAGGCAAAAGTGACCCTGATCATACTAAGTCACATCCCGGTGTGCTTGGTTCCCTCTCGAGGCACTGCTGCAATTTCTTTAATGCTTTGGAAGCTCAGTAGCTACACCCGACATTTCAACATGTAAGTATTCACGCTCCTAGTTTGCCCCAGACGTGTAAGGCAGCCTTTACTGTGATATTTTCTTTGACACAGTCTACCTGTTGCACCAAACATGATGGTCTCAAAACTCATCTGTTAAGTGCTAGGGGTACAGCTCAGTGGCAGGCTCTGAGGTCAGCTGTCAGCACAAGGAGATGATAGATAGATAGATAGATAGATAGATAGATAGATAGATAGACATATATAGATATTAATTTATCATTTATTTACCTAAGAGAAAAGAGTGGATGGGAACTTCTTCCAGGGCTTCTCCCTGATGAGGTTAAGCCATCATCCTTACTTTCTAGATATGATGTCATCCCTCAGCAGCAGAGAGCAAACCCTGAAAACATAGGCTGGGTCTGTTTGGCTCACTTCACCATCTCAGTATCTACTACAGAATTACTACAACAATCAGTTAAGTAAAAGCCATAATGCAGCTATTAAAAAGCCCAGATGCCGCTTATTAAAACCTCTAATTATATGGCAATTTCTCTCAAGGATAGTTTAGAAACACGAAGTCCCGCTGATGCAGCCCAGGGCACAAAGGCTTTCAGATGGGAGGTGCCTCGGTGATCTAGAGAACACAGGCCAAGGGCCTCAAAGACTGGCCAGTATTCACATGCAGAATTAGCTGTAGCCACCCCTGGCCCATCTCTGTAACAAAATTGTGGAAGCTAGTGTCAAGGTCAAGAAACTATTGAGAACCAAATAAGTTTTATATTCAGGACAAAAATCAAAGGGCTACAAAAATGTTCAGTTTTTATGATCATCGTGGTAAGAGAGGAATCAGCCATCTTTAGCGTACAACATGTGTGCAAATTCAAATATTCAGTTAACAGGTAAAACTTGGAAAGGGAGGCCAGATATTGATTATATAAACAATCAGGAGATCATCAGCTATTTCTGTCAGCGAACTGATTAAGATAAGGATGTAGCTACATCACCAGTGCAGTCTGTAAACCCACCTTTTTCCTAATGCAGGCATCTGGAACTCCCCTGCAAGATGCACGGGACCTGCCAGTCATCTCTTGCACTCTGAGTTTCCTAGGATGTCATTACACAATACCATGTTCTTAAACAACCTCTGTCTAATGATCACCCCACCCCCCAAAATTAGTGGCTAAATACTGTACTATGGGAAGCCAACAGCCTGAAGGGTGTCCCATAATTCCTACTGTCAAAAACTGGTTTTTGGGTTTTGGTTTTTCATACTTTATTTACATTTCAAATGTTTCCCCCTTTCCACATCTCCCCTTTGGAACCTCCCCATTCCCTTCCCCCCTCCCCCTGCCACTATGGGGGTATTCCCCCACCTACCCACCCACTCTCATCTTCCCTCCTTGGCATTCTCCTATATTGGGGCATCAAACACCTTCCGACCCAAGGACCTCTCCTCCCCCTGATGGCTAACAAGACCCTCCTCTGCCACATATGTGGCCAGCACCATGGGTCCCTCCATGTGTATTCTTTGGTTGGTGATCCAGTCTCCGGGAGCATCGGGATTCAGGCCAGTGGACACTGTTGCTCCCTCCATAGGGCTGCCAACTCCCTCAGCTTCTACAGTCTCTTCTTCAACTCATCCATCTGGGACCTCATGCTCAGCCCTACGGTTGCTGTGAAGTGAATCTTGGGTATTCCGAACTTTTGGGCTAATAACCACTTAACAGTGAGTACATACCATGTTCATTCTTTTGTGACTGAGTTACCTCGATCAGGATATTTTCAAGTTCCATCCATTTGTCTGTGAATTTCATGAAGTCATTGTTTTTAATAGCTGAGTAGTATTCCATTGTGTAAATGTACCACATTTTCTGTATCCATTCCTCTGTGGAGGGACATCTGGGTTGTTTCCGGTTTCTGGCTATTATAAATATGGCTGCTATGAACATAGTGGAGCATGTGTCTTTATTACATGTTGGAGCATCTTCTGGGTATATGGCCAGGAGTGGAATAGTTAAAAATTCATTTGTTCCCAGGGTCAACCAGTTCTGTTGCCTAGAGGGCACTGTGGGGTCAGTTCCCTCTCTGAAGCACATAAAGGGAGTCTTTTTCTGTGGTTTAATAGCCACAGTCACTCCCTGGACCATACCTGCTCCACACCAGGTAAAATCCACCCCTGTTATCATCTAAAGAAGATCACTCCAGATCTAAGCCAGGCCCTGTCTGCACCCTTGGAGAAAGGTCTGGTAGATATCAGTGAATGGGCCATGAATGAATGAAGTCCATGAATGAATGAAGTGAACATCACGACACTTAGACATAGCCTCTCGTTTACTAGTAACCTCACAAACTGCAGGAGCTGCTGTGCTCTCTGAAGATCCAGGGTGGAGGAGTGGTCTTAGGGGATGGCCACTGAAGAGAGGTTATTTTTGTTTAACCTTGTTTTGTACACAGATTCTGGACCCTGAATGAAAGCAAACCACGAAATATCTTCATCTCTGAAAGAATGGCTCTCAATTCAATTTAGAAGAAATAAAAAGGCTGGCACATTGCTGTCACACTGCCACAGAAGCGAGAACAAGAGAGCATCATTCACCGTGATACCTGTGTGGACCTCAGAGTGGCAAGGAGAATGTCTTCTCTCTCACACAGACTTCCTGCATCTCTAGATTCGAAGTCTGCAGGGAGGGGTTGGGGAGGGTGGGCGAGGGCTGGGGAGGTGGTGCAGGGGGATGTGTCCCTATATACAAGCTCAGAAGCCAGAGAAGAACATCATCTCATCAGGTACCCTATCATTTTCTACCTTAGTCCTTACAGATGGGGTTTTCTTACTGAGCCTTCCAGGAGCTAAGCTAATGGTCAGGAAGCCTGGTGGTTACAGCATATGTGTACCATGCCCAGCTTTTTACATATGATCTGAAGATCTGGACTCAGGTTCACACACAGCACATGCTCTCACCCATATGTCTGCAGCCCTTTAATCTACATGCATGTGCCTTTTCTAGTCCCTATGGCTCCTCTTAAGCTAAGTGGAACTGACGTCAATATTCACTCTAAATTGAAGCACACACACACCCTGACCCTCCCACATAATAAAAATATCTATGATGCCCCTAATATTTCCCGGTTTGGAACTGGAGTAGAGACCAAGGCAGTAGATACAAAGTTACTTAATTCTATTTTCAAAGACTTCTCTAACTCCAGAAAAAAAAAATTTATTAAGTTGTTCTAGGTTCAAATCTCAGGTCAATCACTACCTTCCCGTTAATCCTTACAGGGGCTCCTTAGTTTTCTGCTTCCTACAGGACATCTTGCTCAACTGTGAATAAATGGCTTTCCTCAGTAAGGTACTGAGATCCACAATAGGTAAGGACAGGTAGGGAAAGGCAAGTCGTAAATCTGCAAAGCATGCTCTTTATGTCACTAATCCAGAGGTTCAAGGTTAAAGGATTACCAAGTAAAATCCTTCCTGTGCTGTCTTCTCAAGCATGGAAGCAGTGGGTGGAAAGTGGACATGTATAATCGCTCGCACATTAATGACTGGCATGTGGCTGCCACCAGGAAACACACAGATGCAAAGTGACATTAATGGAGAGATTTGCCTGTGGCCATGTGCTCAGGGAGGGGGTGGTGTGCCATATAGCCCCTTGCCTTGAGCTTGTGTATGAAATCAAACGTCAGCTAAGATTAATTAGAAGCCTGGAGTTTCGTTCTACCCTGTTGATAGAAAAAGTCTATTTCCACAATGGGGGGAAGTGCGCATGTGAGGTGCGGATCTAGCCCACACAGGAGGGGAGGGCTCCTGTATTGTGAACGCTGCCTGAGTGGCTTGTCAGGGAAATTACTTTCTGCTCAAGTGGCTTGCTTTTTAACATTTTATTATCTTAACAACAAAAAACACTGCAAGCAATAATTATTTATTATGCTAATTCTTTAGCTTTCTTCCTGAGATTCCTGTAAGACCATTAAAAACCTAGCCGTGCCCTTGAAACAAGCCATGAGTTTATTAATACTCAACCAATTAAGAGGAGGGGAAGGCAGAGGAGGATGCCCACACTGGCAATGATTAACTAAACCATTCGTTTGCACACTTTCCTTGCCACAGACTTTTACTCAGGGATGCATCCTATATATTTACCTGACGGGAGAGCGATGAGGAACGTGTTTAAACAGTTACAGGGGTATAGGAAGGCTAAAGGAGACGGAAGGAACCTGCTGTGCAGGCCTGGAAACATTTCAAACCCAAGTTATAGGGGAAACCACCTGCCTTAGCTCCTCTCACAGGCAGGGAGAGCATGCTGGAGAGAGCCAGCCCTCTGCAGGAGGTCCTAGACACACATGCAGCTGCCCTCCCGTTGCTATGGTTAGTTTGTTTTTGGTTTTTTGTTTGTTTTGTTTCTTTGTTTCTTGTTTTGGGATTTTTTTTTTTTTTGTTTTTTATTTGTTTGTTTTTTCCAAGACAATGTCTCACTATGTAGCACTGGTTATCTTGGAACTTACTATGTAGACCAGGCTGGCCCTGAACTTAGATCTGCTTGCATCTGCCTCCCCAGTATTAAAGGTGTGTGCCTTTCCTATGGCCTAGATTAGTTCTCCCTGGTTAAAGGCTTGGTCCCAGCACATAGCACTGTTTGGAAGCAACAGATTCCTTTAGACCAGGGCATGTAGGAGACAGAATGGCACTGGTAACATACCTTCAAAGTGGAAGCAGCAACCTTTCTTTCTTCTCTGTATCAAAGCCGTGTGGCAAACAGTTTCCCCAGAATTTCTTCCATTAAGATTTCTGCCCCATCACCAATGAAAACGGTCAATGTCAGCCAGCCATGCAATGAAGCCTCTAAAACCACAGGCCGAAACATGTAGCCCAGGTACTTGCTCTTGTAGACTAGCCTAGCCTCCAGCTCAGGGATCTTACAGCCTCTGCCTCCAAGTACAGGGATTAAAAACATGTGCCATATAACCCAGCCCCTTTTCTATTTTGAAGTAGATTGTTTGCAGCCTGCTGTTACGGTAAGAGAAAACTGACGTGGGTGCATACACAGCATCACCTCTGTCCCTACCGATTCAACCTTGCTCTTTACTGTACACCTCTCACCATCAATATCACTCTCATCATCGATATCAATATCAATAACGCATCGCAATACTTTAATGCTCCAGTTTGTAGACCACACACTCCATAGTCACATCGGTACAATAACGAGTCCGCCACCTTGACCTAGGAGCCGCTTCTTTTGTTATGTGGGGACAGTAGCAGGGACTATGTCGCAAAACTGCAAGCAAGCAGTGGGCTTAGCTTAGGAGCAGGACAAGCTGCCTAGAGACAGCAGAAGAATCAGGTCTCATAAGACGGGGGGAAAGAACACATTCAGGGTCTCCTTTGGGGTATCTCTAGCCATCCCCTGACCCTGAGTTTGTATTGGGTTAGTGTTCCCAAAGAGAGGGCAATGTCTCCTCTTGTCTCTTTCTGGTTTTGTTCTACTTACCCCTGTAGTAATCAGTTTCCTGTTGCTTTAACAAAATACCTATGGTTGGATACTTTTAGAAGAATGGGGATTGTTTAGCTCACAGTTGTAGAAGCTGAAAAACAAAACAGCATCCGTGGCTCATCAGGTCCACTCTCAGAAGGGAGCCCTGGCTACCTCATAGCATGGCAGAGAGGTAAGAAGGAAAGGAAATGAGCCCAGTGGCCCTGTAGTGAGAAAGAAGCCAGGCAGGCTCGAGTCAAACCAGCTCTTTTTACGAGCCCAAATCACAGGGCATAACCAGGTCCCGTTGAGACCTACATTAATGGCATCCAAAATAATGTTGATAAGAGAACACTGTAGGTAACTAAGTCTGCGGGAATTATCAAGACAGGAGAAAGTCAACCGCTCCAGTCAGGGCTTGAGCTGGTTTGCATCCTTAACAGTACATCAGTATTTCTCACCTTACAAATGCAATGAATAAATAACTTTAAATCCAGCAGGTAGGTTGCCTAACATTGTACAGAGAATCCCATTACTGCTGCCATGATCTTGAATACTAAACTCAATGATTTGTGGGCTGAGGAACCGGTACAACAAAGACATGAGGACATGCAGACAAGCCTTGGGGACACAGGAAGGGCACACAGAGGTAGCCAGCAATGTCTCATCACCACTTTCTCCCACCCCACCTCAGCTCAGAGGCACAGTAAACAATATCCTCAGAGGCTGAATTTATTCCTCTTGCTTGCAGAAGAAAGCAGCTGTCGAGCGCAGTTTTTAAACATCAGTATATTCTAGGCTATTATCTTTAGTTTTCAAAATAGACACGGCCCAATTATATTTTCTGCAATTGTTTCCCTCTCTGTCTCAAAGCACAGAATACCTCTAGCCTGGTGTTGAAAAATAATCACACGCAACCAGAAGAAAAAGACCTAGTGCTCTTGAGATGCTAATTTTTGCTTATTTCCTTTTTCCACAAATAAAAGTAAAACCCAAACAGACCATAAAACATCAGGCTGGCTGGCATGTTCTTCTTCCTTAGCACCATTTAGAAAGCAGCCTCCTGTGCTTCCAGATGCTTCTGAACCTTCAGCCATTAGGTTTTCAACCCATGTTGCTTTACTGGGGAGGACCAGAGGGTCTTAATTAGTGCCCAGGTACTTGTTATCCTCGAGATACCCCGCTGCCTCCCTCTCCGCTTCTTTCCCTCATACCACCAGCATGCTGATTTCCCCGCACTCACACCTAATTCGGCACAAACGCTTAATAAGGTTGTAGAGATTTAATACAATTAGGAGTGTTGTTCACAAATTAACCAATCCATTAACACTCCTGCAATGAAACAATTCCAGAGAAAACACGGGCCTCATGAGGATGAGAAGACTAGCGGCTCAGAGTATGATCTGTTCTTCACACGGCGCACCGCCCTGTCTTTCCTGCCTTTACCTACATGCCTTGTGATTTCCACATTTCAGCACTAAAGAAGATAGAGGTGAATTTTGACACCAGGAAGTCTTTTCTGCCAGTCAGCTTCTAAAAACAGGAGGAAACAGTATGTTCACAAGTACGGGATCATCAGAGAGCTCTTCTGCCCAACAATCACAGACCCAACCCTCTCTAGGAGCCATTATGAATAATGTCATTGTAAGATGGACAGACATATCAAAGGATGCTTAGAAAACATGGCACAAGGGACAGACAGTGGCAAGGCCCCTGCATGCACTCCTCTGCGAATAGCCACCATCTTCTTTGGATTTATGGGCTAGGCATGGCTTGGTGGGTTAAGAACACTTGCTATACAAACACAGAGACCCGAGTTCCAATCCCCAGCATCCATGTAAGAAACCAGGTGTGGCCACAGACATCATAATCCCAACACTGGGGGTTGGGGAAACTCAGGAGAATCTGTGGGGCTTGTTGCCTACCAGCCTATCCCCCAAACGGAGAGCTCCAAGTTCAGTGAAAGATCTGTGTCAAGGGCATCATGTGGCAACTGACAGAGGGGGACGTCTTCCCTTGGGTCTCTGCACTCCCATACACAGATACACACTGGCAAACACACATGTACACATATGCACATAGCACATACACACACACAAAGTATAGACATTCTGTAGTCTATGCATTTCCGGAGACTTGTCAATAATGCTTTAATCTAATGAAAGTGGATTATTCAAAATACATGACTTTTGCCATTAGAGTCTGCCCCAGGTCATACCTGTGGTTGTCACTGACAGCGTTCCATAATCTTCGTCCTCAACAGTGGCAGCATGAAAGCTTGTTGCATAGCTACAGTGAGCTTTCTCTCCCCTCCACCCTTGGACTGCCTCCCCCTCTTTAACCCCTAGAGATAACGTGAGGATGAAGATGCCTATGGGCATCACTGTATTCTCTGTCTTAGTTCCATACAACAAACCTATCATGTTTGAGTAAAGCCCTCCTATGCTCCTTCAGTCTCCCAATGGATCATCTTTGCAGGGGTGCCATGATGAGGGACTCTGCTGTAGAACCCATCGCCTTGGAAACAGCCACTGATTGATGGACTGACCACAGTGAGCTGTCACCCTCAAGTCCTTTCCATGCCACTCCAAGTACATTAGACTGTTCTTCTACAGAAAATCTACTAAAATACTGGCTAGAAGCTACCCTGGTACTTCCTGAAAGGCAAAGGAGAAAGACAGCTTCATATCCATTTAAAGAAACAACACCACCATTTTCCTCTGACTGCCAAAGTTCTGCCACTCTGCAGCCCCCACTGGAAACCCTGCAAGCCATGTGACTTCTGGTCCAGACCCACAAGGTCAGTTTTACCCCAGAAAAACACCAGGAAGACCAAATGTGATGTGGTAAATTCCCAGTAATTCAGGCGTACTGGCACAGTGTCTGTACTACCAGCCCAGTCCGTGTGTTCCCCCTCTCCAGGTTCTGTTTCCTGAAACAAAGTGAGGATTCAATTAGAAACTGTCAACTGGCCAGAAGATTTACTTACATAATAGGAAGTAGCTGTGCTACAAGATCCTTTCCAGTCCACCCAGGACTTTCACTCCAGTGGTTTCTATTCCCCTAATTACAGCTGGCTCCCCACAGCCAGGGCTTCTGTGCCTCTGCACCTACCTCATCAACCTCAGTTTGAAAACATTGAGGGAGAAACATCAGGCAAGCGGACAGACTTTCTGGCCTCCGTTCCCTAAACAACAAGCATGGTAGCCGTTTCTATTGTGTGTTTAGGTTAGAGAGTATAAATAATCTAGAGGTAGTCCAAAGCATGCAGGATAATGTGCCAATGGTATGCCTTCTCATGACAGCTACTTGACCATCCAGAGGCTTGTTGTTCACAACAACATTACTGCAAAACCACTGGACTAAAGAGTCACAAGCTCGGGCTAGAGAGATGGCTCAGTGGTTAAGACCACTGACTGCTCTTCCACAGGTCCTGAGTTCAATTCCCAGCAACCACATGGTGGCTCACAACCACCTGTAATGGGATCAGATGCCCTCTTCTGGTGTGTCTGAAGACAGCAGCAGTGTATTCACATGAAATAAATAAATAAATCTTTAAAAAAAGTCACAAACTCACATCTAACATCAGCAAAGTTTTCTAAAACATAATTGCCTGTTTTGATATCAACAGAGGAAGTTGAGGCAGAGCTGTTAAGGGCTCAGACTAAGAACTAAGTTAATCAAAACCCTAGTTCTCCTTGGTTCCTCCTACTTTAAAAACATTAAGGTCTCTTTGGAAAACAGTCAAGGCTAGAGACTTTACAGCCGCAGAGTCTGCCCTGTCTCTTCTAGTGTGAGTGTGAGAGTTCCACAGAGCCAGGCTGCCCTGATGCAGGAACATCCGTGGGATACACAGTGCTGAAAGGTCAAAGGGAACCAATGCTCCTCCTATCTCACAAATCTTCCAAAAGGAAGTAAGCTCCTAGTGTAACACTTGCATGATTTCTATCCATGAAGTGCTGTACCGAAGGAGCCTGCTAAGGAGCCAATCCATACGCTTGCTAGGGGCAGGGGTGGGATCACTAAAAGTTAGGGCACTGTGCTAGAAATACTTCAGTGCTGTTTGGATGCTACAAAATTGATATACAATGTAATAACCACATATTTTTGCCATGATCAAGGTCAAAGGGTACGTCTTACAGCAGAACTGTTCATGGTAAAGGGAATAAGGTTAGTAAATATTTAGTGAACGTAAAATATTTATAAGTATATATAAATGCCATGGCTCTTTTGTGTGAGCATATATACCCATCTTCAAATATGCCATTAGCTAGAAAGAAAAGACCTTTCTGACTAACAAGAGGGAGATATCTACCACTGGCTCCAACTGAGATGCTTTTGAAAATCTTCAAAGGACCCAAGAACACACACTAAAAATGATATAGATTTAATATGTCTTACCCCCAAAGATGGCTAGAATCTAGTTGCCAGATACTTACAGATTTTTTTCTGATATCCAGTCCACCCTGGCATAATGCTTAACAGTTTTTTAACTAATAAGTAAAAAAGATTAACCAGAAGATTCAAGCTGCTATAGCAAGTTTGAGTGACATATACCTCTCTATTAAATATAGATGAACTGGAGCCTGATGAGATGACTTATCCAGCAAAGTATGCTTGCCACACAAGCATAAGGGCCTAAGTTTGGATCCCTAGTGCCCAGATAAAATGCCAGGTGTGGTGGCAGTACATGTGTGTAAACCTGGTGCTAAAGAAGCAGCCAAGAGAGCACCTGGGGTCCTTCCAGGACAGCCAGCCAGGCCAAGCTTCACTGAAAAACTTCCTTCCCCCTAAATAAAGTGGAAGGCCAGATGCTAGAACCCAAGGCTGTAATTCTACACTGGGGATGTAGAGGCAGGCCAGTCTCTGTGCCTTCCAGGCCACCATGTCTACATACTGAGATCTGTCTCAAAACATAAACTACAGACTAAGAGTGATTGAGGTCACTGGCCAGTGCCAACCATTGGCTTGCATGTGCATGCACATACAAGTGGAGGGGCGCACACACACACACACACACACACACACACACACACAATACAAATACATAGGAATTACATATATAACTGAATCCTTAAGTCTGTAAAAGCTAATGTAGTTATTTCAACAATTATAAACAAGATTTTCATAAATCTTTAATATATTTATTTATTTGTGAGGGTGCATATGTGATATGGTATTCAGTGCAAGACATCAATGCCCAGAAGTTGGTTCTCTCCTTCCTCCATCCTCATGGAGGTTCCTGGGACAACCTCATGGTGCCCGGAACCATGAATGCCATCCTTGGAGGCAAGCCCCTTCACCTACTTAGTCATCTCGCTGAGCCATGAGCATGACAGTTACTTAATTTCTCCCAGACACCAGAGCTCACAGACTCTCAGACATCTCACGGAAGCATGGAGCTTCTCACTCACATCTCAGCCATGCCAAGGCACTCACAGAGTCGTGTTTGTAAGAATGAATGAGAAAGAGTGAAAAGAGTGAATCTGTCATTTTTGTAAGTCGGTTATGAAACATAATCCTGCAAAACCACGCTACTTTAGAACCAACTAACCTGCTTTAAGTAATCTGTCAATTTTTTTTTTAGCATTTAAAGATTGCTCCCTCAAAAATGTAAACTGACATTAAAAACTGAGTTGGGCCTTTTCCAATAGACAGCAGACTTTCTTTGATTGACAGCTTTGATGCAGACTGCTTTTCTCAGCCAGTCATGTGACAGATAGCTCTTAGTCACTGATTAGCCTAAATCTTCTCTTTACATATATAAACAGCACAGAATAATAAATAGATATTACATATGCATATCTAAAATACTCATTGACTAAGGAAATTAACAGTTTTTGTTTTCACAACCATTTCTAGATACATCTGTGTTAAACAAGGTGTGATTAAGTCAAAACACAGCAGGTGTAATTAACAGCCATTGATAGATCTTGGCAAAGCTCCTGGTCTAGGCCACTGTAAATGATAAGAACATGCACGCTTAGACAAGCAATCCCTTAAGACACACAGTTAGTTTCCAACGAGTCTTGTTTTAAGCAAGGTTGATAATGAACCCAAGCAAATGTCAGCATATAGGCCACTGTAAGTAATTCGTGTGAGTGGGAAGATGGGTCAGTGGGTAAAATGCTTGTTGCACTGGCAGGAGAGCCGAGCTTTGATCTCCAGCATCCACACAAAGGTGGAGTGTAGTATCATGTATCTGTAACACAAGCACTGGACTGTGGGAAGCTCAGTGTGGAGCCAGTCTGGCTGAAAGAGTGAGACTCCAGCACAAAACCAGGGTGAAGAGCAATGGAGGAAGATACCCAGAGTTCACTTATAGTTCTCATACATGCACACACACATACACACATAAACACATACACACACATATATACACATAAACACATACATACACACAAACACATACACACACATATACATGTGCATAAATAGGCACACACATATACAGACATACACACTTATGCAAGCACACGCACACACATACAAACACATACATACAGACATACACACACATGCAAACACATGCACACACATAAACATATACACACATATACACACACATGCACATATACACACACATACACAAATGCATGCACAGGCACACACACATACATAAATGCATACACACATACACAAACACATACGCACAAACACAGGCAGACACACACGAACACTCATGTGCACTTACACACAAATGCACGGCATGTGCACACACATATGCACACACAAAAGATAAAAACATAATTATCGGTGATCAGTAACAATGTGAACATTAGTGTGAAACCTGAAAAGAACTAAGAGGAGAGGTGCCACCCTGAGAGGAGACCTTGCCTCCCTGTCCGTGCACATCAGCAAAACTTCTGAGGCATGCTTAGAACAGGGAAACTGGAAACAGAGTCAGTGCTAAATCCAGTTTAACTCCAGTAGTAAATACCACCATCCACAGAGACGTGAGCTAATTCTTTGAAAGCCCAATTGATTTCTGAAACAGTTTCCTAATAAACTTAACAATAATTCAACTGTATACTAATAAATTTAGTGATGACTCAGTTGAATAAGATTTATCACTTAAAGTTTTGTGTTTCCATAAAATTAAAGATGAAGCTAAAATTTCAAATATATGTATCTGCTGAGTAGTTTTATAAGTAAGCAGAAAAATATGTTCAAGCCTAAACACATTGTAATAGGATACAACTCTGTGGAGAAACGTAAAGGAAAGCCAGCTCAAAGAGAGAAATTAATGAGGTATATTTTATATCAGTTAAATAAAAGCTTGTTCTGTTCATGTTGATAAAATGGACAAGAGTGTGCATCAGACCCTTTGATAACTGACATCTCTCTCTAAAGGATGCATTGAAAACTTTCCCCCAAATCTTTTGATGTCAATGTTTACAACACAGGTAACTTATCTCCTTCTGAGGACAGCTCTGGATGTGAACTTACCAGTAGGTAAACAGAGCACCTCAGTTTTAAAGGTACATGGAGCAAACAGGAATAAAGCCAAGAGACTACCCACAGCCACTCCAACACAGAACCCAGAATTCAACACGGGGTGCCCTGCTTGTGGAAAACTACCTCATCAAAGCAAGATCCCGCCTGCAGTATCTACTCCATTTTGCTCCTGAACAGATCAGGTTTGTTGACTATGCTACTCTGTGGTCTCTTGGATCAGCAAGCCTGCGGTAGATCCTGAGGGCCATCATGCACAGTGGAGAGACTCTTCTGAGTAAGAGGTTGGCATCCCCTCAGGTCTTTATGCCTGCTACCCAGGTGGCAGTATCCTTTGTGTCTAAGCACCCTCACACCTTTACAAGACCTTTGACTCATCAATGAACAGGGAAATGTACAAAACGATCTAGGATCCTCAAAAAGCAAAAGTGCAGCGTGAAGCTAACTCTGGCTAATAATCATCAATACTACATATGAGTCTCTGAGAATCCTTATCCAAAATCCCAGGACAGGAATACTTTAGATTTTAAATATTCTTAAATTTAGGAATATCTGTGAATGCACATAATGAGCTACCTACCTTGGGGATGGGACCTGAGTCCTAATGCAAAACTCACTTGTTTCCTGAATATCTTATACACAAGGTCACATAGGCAACCTCACACAGAGCTGTCAGTGTACCTGCATTACAACCCCCACCTACCACAGGCATCAAATGTGGACCTGTCCACGTGCCATCATGCTGGCGCTAAAGGAAAGTCTTTGGAGCATCTCAGGTTTGGGTTGTTTGGATCACAAACACTCAACATGTATAGTGTCATCAGAGTTGAGGTGATCAAGGTTCGAATCTCAGCTTTGTCCCTTGCAATGTGGCCAATTCTGTTCAGTGGCATCGAAACTTATATTCAGGTTTCGGAAAAGGTGGTGTGTGCTTGGGGGGAGGGGTCGAGTTACTGAGTATTCAGTGAGGCAATACAATCCCACTTTAGACAATGATGTGGTGAGCATCCAGTAGTCCTGACATATTCGACTGCAATATTGCTCGGCGGAGCAGCCGGAACAGCGGCCAGCCCCTGAGCAGACCCAGCACTATGAGGTGTGAGCTCACTATGTGAACTCACTAGCTTATTCCATTTGGATCAACGCTCACTGTCCCAGCCACAAACTGCAGAAGAGAAAGGCAGGTCACTCGCATGCTTCCAAGAGGACTAGCAAAGACTGGGGGTGACCAATACCAGGGTCCTCATCGCTTTCTCTAAAATGCACTACACAAACAAGCTACAGGGAGGAGACAAACAGGATGACAAGAGATAGAAGAAAAGGGCCAGGATCCAGGTCTCAGCCACGGCACGGCATGGAGCAGACACAAAACCCACCACTTCCCAAACAGACGCAAAACTGGCCACTTCCCAGCTTCTAACCACGCCCCAGTTCCTCGCAAAGCCATCCTGGAGCACAGCAGCAAATATGCCCACTTAGGGCCAGAAATTAGCTGGGCATCAAGATGAAAGGGTATCTGAGCTGAAGGTGTGTTCTTAAGAAGGAAACACAAGGGACAGGTGCCAAGCCACCAAGGCCACCATGTTCTGTTTTTAAAAACAGAAAAATAAATAATCAAAGATGGCTTCTTTCTTCAGGTTTTTTTGGAGACTTCCCTTCTGACATGTATCTCTAAGTTGAAAGACACTTTCAAAGACTCACTAGCAGAGGAAGCATCTAATTTAAAAAGAAAATAGTCTAGATGAGGATTTATTCTACCTCTTCTGTGAACAGTGCTGAATATGCATGAATGCTTCTCTAGCCAACCTCTGAGCTGTGTAGCCTAGGACACAGAGTGCTCCCCAACTTTGAGGGATGCTTCTTCAGCCTCTCTGCTACAATGTCACCAGGGAAGGAGTTGGTTTCTCCCTCTCTCTCTCTCTCTCTCTCTCTCTCTCTCTCTCTCTCTCTCTCTCT
>JADRCH010000066.1:4292937-4367434 GCA_019843965.1 Rhynchomys soricoides | reverse complement strand
TCTCTCTCTCTCTCTCTCTCTCTCTCTCTCTCTCTCTCTCTCTCTCTTTTTCTTTCTCATTTCAACACTATTGGGAGGGGCATGTACCCTGGATTCTCAATGCTGAGGAGAGACACAGAATCCACAAACGAGGGCACTCAGAAGGGACCCTTGCTGTGGGACAGAAAGCCACCATCTGGTGTCACTGTGCATTTAATCCTAGTTAAGTATGTTTAGGGAAGAGACCATGCCTCTCAAACAATTCAGGAATATTCTCAAATATTCTATCCCGGCACTCCTCAGGGTTGTCAGTTCTTCCCATTGTGTTCACTTGCAGAGTATTAAAGTGAGGAAGGAATTATGGGTCAGAGGGATCGATCAGAAAACAGCACAACAAGCTTTCAAAATTTATCCCAGACAGAAAGTAAGCCAACCAAATAGCGATTTCTTGTTCATAAATAAATAGATAGCAAAGACTCTTGGATTGTTTATTTGAAGTAAAAGCAGGTCTGGAAAGATGGTAGAAGACTGACCCAGATGAGGTGCACAGATGTGATTCAGAGATGAAACCCCAAGGAGCTAGGCATGCAAGACACCTTGATGTGACTGTGGCCACATATGGCCAGTGCCCCATAGCCAAGAACATGACTTTTCAGATTTACCTTTCTCAACCTTGTGTTCTCAGGTACTCAGCACATTAGAATATCTACTTTTGTTTGACTTAGTCTACTATCAGAAGATCTGAAACAAGTTATATGCTCTTTGGTAACAGAACCAAATAGGACTCAGTATTCTCTGTAAATGATCATCATCCTTGGCAGGAAGAAACCCTGTGCTTTGTCCCCACTGGCTCAGGAGTAAGCACTTACATGCATCTGCATTGGTTGACAATTGTTACGGTCACGCCATGTTAGTAAAGGCCCAAACACATTTTGTTAATCCACTGTGGATCTGATCAATACAAAGCATACTTTAGTACGGAAAAAGCACACCGAACCCCATTTTACATGTTCAATTAGTATATATTAGTAAGAACTTGTAAATTTATCTTGAAAATGCTAATACTTGCTTAATATTCACTTTTATTAATGCAGTTTATTGTGATGTCGGGCTCTCAAAAAGTCTGCAAAAGACAGACTCAAAAGAACAAAGTATATGTTTTTAGATTCTTCTAGCAGATTCTTTCCCAGAACCAAAGACTCTCAAATACAGATAAACACTCTACCAAAGGCTGTTAGAGGGGAAGTCTTCAGCCACACCCAAGGCCTGCTCAGCCTGCAGTTAAGTTCTTAAAATACATTTAAATTATACTATGTGCTACTGTGTGTGTGTTTGTGTGTATGTGTATGTGTGTGTGTTTGTGTGTATGTGTATGTGTGTGCATGTGTGTGTATGTATATATACATTGCATGTATATGTGAGACAACAGCTTTAAGTGTTATTCCTTAGGTACCAACCGTCTTGCTTTTTAAGCCAGGGCCTTTCACTACCCTTGAACTTTCCAAGAAGGCTAGGCTGGCTCTTTAAAGAGCCCCGAGGAACTTCCTTCTCTGCCTACCCACTTTTGGGACTAGTAGCACATGCCATCACACCTGGAGCTTTTAGGTGAGTTTTGGAGATCTCACATCCTCATTCTTGAGCAGCCAGGGCTTTATTGACTGGGCTGTCTCCTCACCTTCATAAAGCATTCTGCCCCCGAAACCACTAGCACTAAACTTTATGCTTGAGATACTTAGTCACATTAAACTAGAGAGAATCTTGAATCACTTGGACATGGACCTCTGGTCATCCTGGTGAGGGGAAGGGAGACAATCTTGATTTCATTAAGGTGGGAAGGTCCACCCACCATGGGCGGCACCATTCCTTGGCTAGGATCCTAAACCAAGTAAGCAAAGAGAAGGAGCTGAGCAGCAGGCATTAAACTATCTCTGATCCTGACTGTAGATTTCCTGGGCTGCTTCAAGCTCTTTGGCCTTGTATACCCAAGATAACAGACTACACACTTGAACCATGAGCCAGAATAGACTCTTTTTCTCTTTAAGTTGAATTTATCAGAGTATTTTATCACATCAAAAGTTAAAAATTAAAAAAAAAAAAAAAAAGGGACCAAACTTATTGCTTTAATCAGATAATCAAATGAAAACACAGGAACTAGAAGTCCACAGCTCTACTTAGAATAGGAAACAAGGAAACTGCAGAGCAGACAGCATTCTGCCCTTTTTTGCTTAGGAAAAGTTGAAGAAATCTCTAATTAATTTTATTTGATTTGCTTAGAGCTAAGCATCTTTCTAATTTACTATTTCAGGGGCTGTAAAATAGCAGTGGTATTGGGCTACAACAATTGTAGAATTATTTTTAACATCAACACGAAGACTATACTAAACACAGCTTAAAAATATGATATACATAAAAGGAGATGAAAAGGGGGAGCCAAGAGGCCAGAAGAAAAGGATTCAAATTAGCTGTTCACTGTCGGTGTAACATCCCGAAACATTCTGTAACATCAATGCCATAAAACAAAGGGGCTTAAACTATGCATGGCACCTTGGAAAACAACCTCAGAGATCCAGGCATGGCACAACTGTCATACATGTACATCCTTTACCATGCTCCCGGGAAGAGCTGGGAAACAGAGGAGCTGTGGGGGTTGGGAAAAGCCTTACCCTCTGGGGTTTGCAGGTAATGGTGATGGTCCCAGGGCTCCAGGGGCAGCCGCTATTGAGACAAGCACCGTGTTCTGCACAGGATCATCTCTCCCCTTAGAATACGAACAAAGCATCCTAGAAGGACCACATGATTGGTCCAGCCAGGGTGAGAACTCACAGAGCTTTAGTGGGGATTTCAACAGGCTATTTTATCACCCTGATGCCCCAGAGACAAGGATTGTAGGTCCTGTCATTTGATATCTGAAGCAAATTCATGAACCACAAGGGCATGGAGTGACCCTATTTCCAACCGGGTCCACTGAGGTTAACAGCTTCCTCCTTCAGAAGACAGAGAACAGTAGGGTTGACTCTTCCTTTCCAGTCCTTCAACCTCAACTTCCTCTGTAAAATTTGAATACTGACAGATGAAAGACACCAGATTTGATCAGTCTGGAGAAGAGTCTGAGGCAGAACAGCTGAGTTGAACCAGACCACAGAGATCAGAAAGAACTAGGAAGAGTGAGCTTACTCAGCAACAAATCTCAGAGGCCAAAAACATTCCAGGCCTATATAAGATTGTACAGAGGTTAGATGAATCTAGGACTAGGCCTAGGTTAGCAGACTGAGATAGTAAGCCTTCAAGATGATAACCACGTCAGGTGAATAAGTTCCTTTCACTGACTGTTTTATACAGCTAAGTCTATGGGTCATTTGATGCTCATTGATAACAAATCAATGTACCTTCTTTCCAACTTAGAGAGTCTTTAATTTCTTTACTGTGTCAGCATTAAATGTTCAATCAGATTATCCCTAAGCCTTTTCACCCTATAAATGTAACCAAAAGCTTTGGTACCTTCCCTTCACTGCTGAGAATGAAGGACTTGGGCATGCTCATCAAGTTCCATACCACTGAGCTACACAACCCAGCTTTAGACCGAAATCCATTATGGGATGAATCTGAGAGCGACTGTGGCTGTAAGAACTTCTGTTCCTGTGTTCCCCATCTCTGGTAAGCTATAAATGTGCACCTCACAGGAAGAGACAGGAGAATTGCCATGAGTTCAGAGCCACCCTGATCTATGTAGTAAATTCTAAGCCAGCTAGGGTTATAGCATGAGACTCTGTCTTTAAAACAACACAAAACAAGGCAATGAGTGCCTGCCGACAAGGTGGAGGGGAGAGAAGCCCTGGAGGGAGTTACATTTAGAATAATGATTCAAATAAATGACAAGGTTTGAACTCCTTTTCTGCCACCTCCACCCAGTTCCCAAAAGATTTACTGCATTTATAATAAGTATAATGAGATTAAAACAAGAAAAGCAAATTAAAATAAGTTGAGAAAAACCAAGAGGAGACTAGGAATTGGGCCAAGGAAAGGATCCAGAAACCAGAATCAATAGACAGAGGACAGATCGGGCCGGGCGTTAGTTGCTTTGGCTCGGATGTCATCCTCTCTCTTCCACTGGGAACAGCTATTTCTTCTCTCAGCCCAATCACAGGGCCAGCTGTGCCATTGGGGAGTGGACTCTCTCTCTCTACTGGCGTTGGAGGAACTTTGCCTGTAACTCCTTAGAAATATCACAGAGAGAAAAGATCCTCTGAGAAGATGTAGACTCTGAGGCAGCCCTGCTCATGTGACCTCTTCTGTGAGAAGAGCCAACAAACCCCTTGATTTCTTGCTGATGTGGGACAGCTTGGCTGGATCTTCTTCTCTGTTTGAAAATGGCTCTCACACAGTAGAATAGGCCTTTGAATGTGTGCTGACGCCCAACAGGAGGAAAGTGAGGGGTTACATTGGGCAATGGCTTGCCAAGAAGAAACTAACTACTCAGAGGACCTGCCCCTTCTCTTGGAACTAAGGTGCAGAAGGAAATCTTCCCAGTGGGTCATATAAATTTACAATATAGTACATCACAGTTCAACTCAATGCATCACCACGAGGCTCTGTGACACACCCACACACAGCTCTGCAATATACCCATACACAGCTTTGAAATACACCCGAACTCAGCTCTGTAGTGCGCCCCAACTCAGCTCTGTAGTACACCCCAACTCAGCTCTGTAGTACACCCCCACTCAACACCATTCCAGCCACACCACCTTTACCACACCTTGTCACAGTTCACATAGTCAGGAAAAGGTATGAGGTATGAGGCAGCTCAAGTTGGTCAGAGGTGGAAGTCTTCTGACCTCCCAGGACCTCTGTGGGTTCTCTCAACCCAGCTTCCCCTAGCTTCAGAGCCCCAGTAAGTTTGAGAATCTCATAACCCTACAACATAGTACCTGGCTGTTCTGTAAGCTTCCTCTAGCATCCCTTTTTTGGTGATGCCATCATCAAAACAGTCCATTTTATGAGGGAGTTCTAAAGGAGGGGGGGGGTTGTCAGTGAAACTGACCTGAATCAGATATGCCACTCCCTGCCAGAGTAAATAATAAAAACAGAGACCCTTTCAGAAGAAAAAGCCTGAACTGCACAAAAACAACAACAAAACAGAAGAAAAACTGCAAAGAATCTGAGACCAGCAGAGCTGCCAGAGGAGGAGGAGGAGGAGGAGGAGGAGGAGGAGGAGGAGGAGGAGGAGGAGGAGGAGGAGGAGGTTTAGACCAGCTGAGGAACGAGGAAGTGACACTCACTCTCCTGCCTGTGGAGCTCCCTCAGGCTGTGCAGTGTGCTCCAGGTTCCTAGCTTTCATGACCTGCCACCCTTGCTGGAGCTGTCCTTGGTGATGCAGCTATCTGTTAGTCATGTCTGCTCCAGTTAGTGACCCCTCACCCATATTCCTGAAAGAAAGTCATTGGTTCACCGAACCGGACTTTGGTGGTATCCATTCTTTGTCGTGGGCTCCCTATCTGGGGCGAGCAGACAAGTGTGTTTCACCACCCCAGGAAAAGTTTTGTCACACAACACTTGCCCATAATTAGGGCAATCGATCATCATTGTTCATTCTAAGCCTCTGAACTAAGGCTGATCTGTATTGACAAATTTTACATTGAAAATCACAGCCCTAAACAGGCCAGCTGCTGCAGAGACGTTGGTGGCTCCTGAGGCTGACAACTCTGCTGCTCAGTGCAGATAGAAACAGCAAAGCATCTTGGCCTGAGCAGCTCCAGCCTGTGGAAGACATGGACACCCACACTCCTCCACGTGGCCTTCGGCACCCCGTCTCTTCACCAGCCACCTCAGGGTCCACTACACACTTCTCAGATGGGTCCCCACAGACCCACCGTTTGGAGCAACCTCAGTGATCAACCGGGACCCTCTGGCCCAGGTCCATTCTTGCATGCTGTAAGAATGTACGTCCTTCTGCTCTGTAAGCAACTGGAGAGGTACTTGGATCAAATGCCTTCTTTTTACAAATGATACGTCTGAATGCAGAGAGACCAGCTTATCAAGGTGACATCCTATTAGGCATGCCATATGAAAGATAGCTTAATGAGCCACCTCTGCTAGAGACACGTTTTGACAAGCACCTTTCTTCCTTGACCAAAATGACAAGGAAGTGAAATTTTCAAGTGTCTGAACAGGCCAGGGAGGAACAGAAAATGTCAAGCCTTTGCCTTTGCTTAGGGGATCCCCTACGGCAAATTATTCCTTGCCGTCCATATGTTTCAGTGAGCATGAGATGCAGAAGTATGCACAGGGAAGTAACTGTCCCAAAATACTTCAGAGATTATCTTGTCTACTGATTCTCCCTGAATGAGTCATCTCCAAGGAGCTCGGATCTGGAAATGGAAAGAGCTTAAACCACCTGGTTCTGAGGACCCGGGACTGCCTTTTCTCTTCTGACTATGTCCCACATTCCAGAGTGATGCCACATTCATTACAGAGATATCAACCTGGAGGCCTCTCATGGAATACTGTTTCTATAAAACAACTTGTTTCTAAATTCATTTTACTCCATTGGTACAAGAAAGTGGGAGCTTCATTGTGCACAGGTACATGTGTGCAAGTGTACGCACACACACACACACACACGATATGAGTTTGGGATTTTCAATTCCTACAGTCATCCTCAGATGCTTCTTAACACTGATGAGTAGAACTGTGATAAATTCTGTACACTGCTCTCCCTGGTGTGCCCCAGTAGCCCTTAGGATGGTTGCTCTTCCTATCTCTGTAGTCTTGCTTCAGAGATCAATGAGTCTCTTCAGCCAGGAGTCTGAATTCTTGTCACCACAGGTGACTGCTTGGCACCTGTTCACCACTGTCTTATCTAGCTCTGTCCTCTCTCTGTGGCCTCTTAGTATGGACTTTCCACAGTGCCTGTGAGGAGGTAATCATTATGCTAATTTCAGAAGTTTAAGACATAACTAACATGACAAAGATGTATACAGTCCCACATACACATTCATGAATCACATATCCAGCTGCCTAGAACTATAGCCACCAAAGCCTTAGAACGGGTGGGGACTTTTTAGCTTAAGCCCTAAGAATGACAAGGAACATTCAGCCTTTTATTTGGTCTTTAGAAATAGAAAATTTGTTTGATACCCCCATCAGACACACAATAAAGACAGACAACAAGGCCATTGCCCCATCCTGACCATAACACACACAGTCACAGCCTCTCGAGAGGTTCACTTGCACCACTGCATATTTATAGAAATCCTACAAAGGTTATTTCAGAAGGGGAGACCGAAATTCAGGAAAGCAAAACAGCAGGCCCAAGGCCCCTCAACTGACTGTCCAGAGGTGGGAACAGAATGCAGGCCCAAGGCCCTCAACTGACTGTCCAGAGATGGGAACAGAATTCAAATCCAGGCTGGTGAGATGGCTCAGTGGATAAAGATGCCTGTTGCCTTTCTGATGGCATTCTGAATTCAATACTCAGAACCCACAGGGTAGAAAGAGTGAATCAACTCCCACAAATTCTCAGACCTCAACACACTTCTACACATGTGCTGTGTATGTGCATACACATAATACAAAGTAAATACATAAATGTAAAATATTGAGCAGGTAACTTGAGAAAAGAATAATTCAATGTGAGGCGTGGTCAGGAGCTTTGGTCCTCACCTTAACACCAAGGGGAATGGCATCCACTCTGCCCCTCACCAGTCCTGGGCAACCATAACCCCCCTTACCCCAGAGGAATCCTACCTCACACCAAGGCCAAGAAAAATACAGGCAGATGGACCTTGCCAGATGTCCCTTGATCATATTTTACTATCCTTTCTACATAGCTGTCCATCTTCCCTAAACTTCAGACGGAAATGGGCAGGTTCCCTGGCATCTTTAGATCTTAATGGCTGAAAGTCCTTGTGTGACCCCAAACTTTAATTCAGCAAATTTCCTATGTGCTCCTCTTGCTGACCTGTCTGTAACCATGATGGTGGATGTGAGAAGGTGTCACTCCTCTGTGCTTTAGAGTCGACCCAGAACATAATACCCATGGATGCCAGCATCCATGTAGAATTATACCCTACTCAGTGGGCACACTTCCCAAGAAGTAGAAAATACAGGGCTGGGATTTACTGTTGACGGGGCCTGTTTACGGTATTTTGTCACTTGAGAAGACAGGACCCTGAAGGGAGAGGAATAGGGGACTAAAGGGCTTGCTATTACCATGACCCACTCAGAGCTCTGCACGGGTAAAATTAACTTCATCCTTGTGAAGGCTCATCTGGTTGCCAGGGGGCCTCACGTCAAGAAGGTCCTACAAGAACTGGCCTGTATCCGTGTTTATGAGGTATTTTCTGATTGATAATTGATGTCAAAGGGCTCAGACCGCTGTGAGTGATGTCACCCCCAGGGTGGTAGGAACTGGGTGGAACAGAAAACACTGGCTTAGCAAGCCAGTAAGCATTGTTCCTCCATGACTCTGATTCAGTTCCCATCTCAGGTTCTGGCCCTGCCTTCCCTAGATGATTGACTGTGACCTTAAGCCTAATGATTCTTTTCCCCTCCAAGTTGCTTTTGGAGATTGTTGTTCACCACAGCAACTCAACCTAGGAAACCCCTGCAAGTGAAAGGAAAGACAAACGGTGGTGCATACATTCCCTACCTCAGCACCTTTGCCAGCTGATACCATGGTTGCTTCTGTTTACAAACCTGTGCATGTGTGTCTACAGGCACAAGTGCACGGGCAAGTGTAATTCCCCTCCCCCCCCCCACTCTGCACGTGTGTGTGTGTGTGTGTGTGTGTGTGTGTGTGTGCGTGTGTAGGCCAGAGGACAGCCTTAGGTGTTCTTGGGAAAGCTTCCTTTGAGACAGGATGTCTCATGGGCCTGGAGATCACCAATTGGGCTAGACCAGATAACCAGTGAGCCCCAGGACACTGAGTACTACTAAGCTTAGCATTTCCTATGTGTTCTGTGGATCAAATTTTGATCCTTATATTTGTGAAGCAAGCACTTTTCTGACGGAACCATCCCGGCCAGCCCATTACTATGGCTCTTTTAAGAGACCACCACCTAAGTCATGTCCGTCTGCAAAGAGAACCATGATAAATGTACTACATGATAAATTTCATTCTTAAGTGATCAGTATTGTACCAAAATTCTACTTTAAAGCAACAACTGAGTCATAAATTCTTATTATACACAATAAGATTACAGGCTTACTTTTGTATATTTAATTACAAAAAAAAAAAAAAAAAGTGGCACTTTTTAGTTTTCACTTAGTGACCAGAATCTTTCTATACTCATCAACTGATAAGAGCACCAAGCCCTAAACTCACACCTGTTCTTTTATTAAGGTTATGTTCCAAAGGCTTAACAATGTCAAACTTGACAGGAGCAGGACAGGCAGAGGAGGGCAGAGCTACAAGCTGGAATGATCTAGCTTTCTCTTATCAGGGGGACTGCAGCAAACATTTACTGAGCAACTACACCATGTTAAATGCTGTTGAGTTACAACTTAGCCTTTTGCATTGGCAGCATTTATTTTAAGGGGATGCTTTAAACCACTTTATAACTCTGTATCTAGCACACAGAGAGTACATTTCAGGCATGTAATTATTGCAAGGGAGATGAGAAGGATTCCTTCGCACCGACACCGAGAGGGGTCCACTTCCGTCTAGTCCCTGTGAAAGCCCACCCATGATGCCACTGAGATTCCAAGAAGGGAAGCCGGGGGAAATGTAATAGGCCTAAGACGGCCACAGGAAGCCAGGCTGAAGGATCTTTTGGATTGTTTGCAACAAATTTGCTTTTCACATATTGAATAAGTTTTTGCCTTGAAGCTCAAAAAGGTGTTTGGATTTTATTTAAGGCTATGATATGCTGACATAATCATTATTATGCAGTGGCCTGTTCATCCAAGGAAGGTTCTGGGGCCTTTGGTTCGAGTGGGGTCTCGGGTTCCTCTGCCCTCATTTATTTGCTTCTGATGTCCTGAAATCATCGTTCACCCTGGCTGTGAGGCCATGTCCCCTGCTCTGATCCCCACGTCTACAGGAAGCTGGCGTACCTCCTGTTCCTCTACCTCCCCTTGCTCATGCTTCCTGTAAAAAGTCAGAAATGACTCATGGGTAATTACCACTTTGAGTGGTAAGCAGGACAATGGCCAGATCAGATTGCTAAGCAAATTTTAGTGACCTCCGGACTTCCATACCTAAACCCACAATGCCAGAAATAAGCTCATGCCCAAGGGCTGTCCAGGCAACTGTGTGCCATCTGCATGCCCAGACTGCACAGAGTAGAATCTGCTGTGCTCCGAAGGGTTAGCAGGTCTCTGATTTGACTTACAAATAACTACTATGACTCAATTTCATCTCTCTACAGAGACTAAGACAGCATATCCCACAAGCACAGAGGCAAGGGGGAAATTGAAATGATGGTCCCAGACCAGCCTAAAGTCATCTATGGTCACTGTGGAGTCACACAAAAGTACAGGAGAAGCTACACTGAAGAATCAGCAGCTTACACAGGAGAACTTAATTCTGTAACAACGAGTTAGCTGATAACATATGAAGCAGGTGGGGATCATCGTCTCCTTCTTTGGCTGTAAATTAATGAAGCCCAGGATGTTCTTCCTGGCTCAGGCAGGTGGGTTTGGGGACACAGCTAGAACTAGTGATTAGTGGTGGATCAGAACAAGAGAAAGGGCAGAGGGAAACCGGCTGGATCCTGACAAGTCCTCTGTTTCTGAGAAAACACCCACTGAATGTGTTCAAGTCAATCTATGGTGGCTGCACAATCCCTTCCCTTTGCCTGGAGTGTTAAGTGCCAGAGATGCAGCGATTGTCTCTGGTGGCCAACCAGAAAGCTAGGCTCTGATTTCAGATACACAAGGTTACACTTCAAACAGAAGACAGAAACTTTATAGTTTCTATTTGGAAGATAAGTTTATTTCCACAATCCAAGATTCATGGTTCTGTACTAAAGTTCTGTCTGTCACACAACGAGTCTCTGGGTCACCCCAGAGACGTCTCTGCCTCCTTAATTTTTAATGGATTTGAAAATCCTGACAACTACACTTCCTTATCCGACCATAGCAAGAGGCTGTGGAAACAGCAAGTGCACAATGAATACTCTAGTTAAGGGCACTGTTTTAATAAGCACAAAGGGATGGCTCCTTCTTAGAAGTGACAGTATCTTCTATACACCTCCAGCCTAGAAAGGTTTCTGATGGCTGTACACTACAATTTAATTAAAAAATTTAATTCAAACTTTACATTAAGTAAAAATGTAGCAATCATTTGATCCATCTCTCTAGCCCTTTTCTGTCTTTAACCCCTGAGGCTGGCCAGGTCTGGTAACTTTACTGAGTAAGGCTGCTAACTGAGGTGGTGGTCCCGCACCCATGGTCCCACTTAACAGTTACCATGGTCACCCCATATCTGGATGCTGATGAGGCAAACATGGCATCTAAGGAAGGACTCAATGCCCTTTATATTTCTACCTCAGTTCCCTCTCAGCTCCAGTTAGGGGAGTCTGATCATTTCAGGTCTTTTTCTGTGTTGTTTCTTAGATCCCCAGGCCCATCAGAATCCCCTGGAGTATTTGTTCTAACAGAATGCTGGGCCCCCAGGGGTTCTGGCTGAAGAGATGAGAACCAGCAAATTTCCCAACGTCCTGAATGCTGCTGCTGCAGCTGCTGCTGGCCCATGGATGCTCTCTTCTGAAACAACTTGTCTCAAACTGTGGCCATGAGACTGCTCACTTAGAGATGCTCCAGGCCCCCTGCTCTATACCAAAGGCTGTCAGAATCACATCACCAGGCTAAGGAGAAGCAGTTCTGGAAATGATGGGGTCCAGGTGGTCCTGCCCAACTCAGAGACATAGAAAACCAGGAGGCCGCAGGGTTCCCCTTGCAGAAGTGCCATTTACCATCTGCATGGACACCATGCCATGTCTCCACTGCCTTAGGAACCCACTTGTCTTAGGTAACAGTAGCAGAGCTAAATGCTGTCCCCAGGCTCCGTCCATCTTAATAAACATTTTCCCTCCTCCTGTCTTCTGCCCCCCCCCCAACTCCCAGGCCCTTAATTACACCCTGGACTCGCCAGCTGCCCCACCGAAGGGAAACATGGTGCCTTGTGGAGCAGGAAGCTTCTTGGCTACACCCTTCCTTCTCCCCACCCAATGCAGACTGCTGTATTTACTCCACACCCCACTCCCCTCTGAGTTACAGGGTTAATCATGGCTTTCCGATGACTAAACCTAAAACCTCTACAGTATTTTAAGAACCAGAGAAGCCATGTCTCCTTACATTAGCAGACTTATAGCATTTTGTATCTTTTAAAAACGTTTCATTAGTGAGTTGGAAAGACGGCCGTAATTAAACTTTCTCTGGCTTATGAGATAAGCCCATTAGCAGGTCTGTGTTGTATTCATAGAGATAGGATGACAGAAAGACATGAAAAAGCAGAGAAAAGTTCCCGTGGAAGAGTTGGTTTTCAAAAAATAGAATGAAAAAAAAGACATGGGAAATGTTACCTAAGAATATTTTACATTTAGGGGGGGAAAAAGTTCTTAAAATGTATTTAACTCATGGAGTCAGAAAGATGGCTCCGAGGTTATAAGCACTTGCTGAACAGAGAGGAACTGAATTTGGTTCCCAGCACCTACATGGCTTGGTTTAGAACCCTCTGTAACTTCAGCTCCTAGGAGATGTGGCACCCTCTGCTGGTCTCCTCGGGCATCTGCATATACACCACTGACTTAACCATTATCAAAATGCATCTAACTCACTTAAAGTTCCTGCAAATATTTAAAATAATATAGCATCTTAGGAAATGTAACGAAATTTAAACCATAATCTCAAAGAAAACAAATATTGATCTAAACCACAGCTGCTCCACCAGAACGGATAGAGAACCCTAATAATGCCAATAAATCACGATGGTGTGTGGAAAAACTTAGATATAGCTATAGATTTTAGTAGACAAATGTTTCAGATATGTTGATATTCCAAAACCAACTTCTCCCAAATCTAAAGATATGATTCATTCACAGAGGGTTCACGTAATCTGAAGACATAATTAAAGTCAGTGGTTCCTTAAGGAAAAATCAGCCAGAAATATTCTGGTTATGTATTCAAGTATCCATATTTTACCATATGTCAGGAGCTTCCTATCTGAAAACCCATAAAATAACCCCACAAAACATAGACTAAAACCTGTAATTTTCTACATCAAAACAATTTATTTTGCTTAAGCAATTCTTCACAAGAACGTAACACCAGGGGTAGACCGCCATAGTCATTTCCTGGCACATTCCTTTCCAGCTCACTGACTGATGCTTGAAGTATTTCTTCCTATCAATTATCCAGCGAATGTAGCACAAAAACGTAAAACATCACAAGGGTTGTTATCCAAAACAGACAAAACATCAGCCTGCTAAACAGACCTGCTGCCACTCCTTCAACAGACCTCTGCGAGGCTGAAGTCATTTTATACTTATAGAGGACTGCAGACGCTGAACAAACAATTCCCCTTCGCTTCCCTTGTGGTTATGCCTTCCATAAGAGGGAACAATCACCCACATTAACAAATGAGCGGTAGGCAGCACAGGGTTCTCACACACTTCAGGCAGATTCCCAGTTTCCCCCTAATTTCCGTGAAAGATTCTAAACCAAACTCCCTTGGAGGGCCAGCAGGTTCACAGAGTTGTTCTGGTTTCCTGATATCCCCAGCACTAGAGTGGAAACAAGGAGCTAACTCTGTCCCTTTTCTGCAAGCCAGAGTTTTCCACACTTCACACATCAGCCTGTGTAGAGAATTAAGTGCTCCACTGTCCAGCCTTACTACAAGTTGGCTTTTTAAAATGGGTTAAAGAGGAATGGCTGGCCAACTCCTTGGCTCCTCATCATGGAAAAAAAGTTGCTTAAGCAGGGTTATTTACCCGTCCCTTTGCCTTTATTATATGTCTTTTTTACAGAAAAAAAAAATTAAATAACCTAAGTCTAAAGACAGACAGTTAACTTTACTATTTTGCCTAACAATTTGATACGGTTGAAAAAAAGGAAAACATGTTAAAGTGAAACACTTATGGATTATAAAATCCACGTGGGCCCAAATCTTAATTCTTTTTCCTCATTCTGAGTCTATTTTGAAAATCGGGGGCTGGGGGGGGGCGGGGAGGGGGGAAGAGCCTAGCTCACTTCTATAAATGACTGGTAATGAGTCTTAACTCCACACCCATTCTGAGAGGCAGGAAAGCAATGGAGGAGGGGTGGCAAAGATGAGTGCATAAACTCATGGTTTCATCCCTGAGGTGGACACCAAGAGGAAAATGTAAGCTCAGATTATAGGAGGGAAGGGGGCTGAGTATGGGATACAGGGCTTTGGGCACCAAAGTCAAGGCCTTTGCCACTGAGCTACAAGCCAAGTCTGCCTCAGGGATTCTTCCCTCCCTCCCTCCCTCTTTCCCTCCCTCCTCTCTCCCTCCCTGTCATGCCAGTCAGTTCATACACAATTTCAAAGCTTGCCAAAGGCAGTGGCTCACACTAGTAACTTATCAAATAAACAGTGAGTGCCCAGTATTAGGTCCAGGACTCTAAATTGTTATACGGGAAGATGGGGGGGGGGAATCAGCCCTCAAAGAGCTTACAGTAGGATGTTTCACTGTATTCCTGGACCAGTGAAAAGCAGCCAGGCACTGCAGAATTGTGTGGAAAGGGGATGCTCGTGTCACCGCATCAAAATTAATCTTCTCAACATGCACAGAATGAACCCTACAACCCTGGGTCTCCCAGGGCAGTAAGTGACTGGCCTCTGTGCTTTCCAGAAGCCCACGTGGGGGAGGGGGCCATTGGAGGTCCAGCAACAAGTCTGATTTTTGCAAACGGGAACCTTGACGACTTCAACATTTCTAAACAATCCTTTGTACACAGCCTTCTGTTTCCCTTCTCCCAGCTAACATGCAAGGATAATTCTAGCTTTGCAAAGAGAAAAGGAAAGGTATTTCCATTCTTACCAAAACACAAATAGAAATGACTTATTTTCCCAAAAGGAAAATGAGGGTAAACCTTAGCAGCAGTTTATTTTTGCTAGCCCAACGGATCCTTTATCCGATCTTTAAGAAGAGCATCACTGAACCATATGAGTACGTCTGCCCACCTCCTTAAACACACACAATTTAAAACTCCGTCCCAATGACACCTGACACAGCAGACATCTAAACAAACCCCACTATGACTTAGGCATGCTAAGAAAGAGAAAACATTCCTAAGGCCTTCAAACTTAGCCTTTAATACCGAGTTACAAGGCTTCCAAGCTGACACAGGTTACTTTACTATTCACTAATAAGAACACAGCCAAAATCTGTATCCACTTTTTATCAGACAGCTGTGCGTGCCTGCATCCATGCCTCTTCAGCAGTGACATTTCCACACTGTCAGGGAGATACTAAGCCAGAGGAATCGCGTTTCTCTATCGAAGTTGGTGGTCTGGGTTTCTTTCAAGGAGTTGCACAGCTGAGTATCAGCTCCCCTCCCTCTCTACCACCAACTAAGCTCAAGGGTCTTCCTGTTCAGCCCCAAGCCTGATATAACCTTCTGTGCCTATGAATACAAAGGACCAGCACCCCAAGATGCACAGAAAGTCAAACCTGATGCTTTCACTAGCCAGAGGTCTATGTGGCTTTAATGTTTGTAAACGGACCCCTTTAATGAAAGTTCCCTTCACCAATATTTCTTTTTTAAACCCAATTCACTCAGCATTCCTGAAAATACATAAAACCCCATTTTGCAAGTCTTGTTCAAGGATAAGTGTGGCCTTTTTATTAAAAGAGTAAAACTCCACTGCCACCATTGTGTGTGGACATTCATGAAACTAATAAACACGAGGAAGTGTGTTCATGTTATCTGCGTTTGCCAAGCATCCGCGTGAGTCCTCCTGGTACCTGGCACCCTGTGCCACCTTCGGTCTTGAGCCTGACCCCTGACTGGTGTCCACATCCCTCTGTCTCCACCAAGAGCTCCTCAAGGCTTTTGAAGCCTGGCCGAGCACAGCCTCTGGTTGGCTTGGTGCACACAGCCAGTCCGCCCCGCTCCTTTCAGCTGGGACCCCCGCGCAGCCAGGCTGGGTTAGCAAGTTGCCCCGGCCGGGCGCTCATCCTTAGGGAGGCCGAGGGTGGGGTTCGGGCGCCCAGCCACAGTGGCCAGGGCTTAAGGAGCAGCAGATTCCTCTAGGGTCTCGGAGACCTCCCGCGGTGCAGAAAAGGAACACTGGCACAGCGAAGCCCCGCAACCGCTGGGACCCGCTGAGGTCGCCCACCGCGCCGGGCAGGGGGCGTCAGGGAGGTCAAGTTTGGGGAGGCAGGTCGCCGGCTATACCGCTAGGTTTAAAGATCGCCGCAGGTTCAGCTGAGCACTGGCAGCCCACGCCGGCCGCCACCGGGGTCGAGAGGCCCGCGCAGCGCCTACTCCCGGCGGCTACAGCTGGGAACTTCAGGCAAAGTTTTCTGCCTTTCCTGCCCAGGCGGCCCAGGAACACCGAGCCCTATGCACAAGTCCAGGCCCTGTGGGAACAGGGTCCCTGTTCTTGCGCCTGTGCTTGTCCTGCGGGCTCCTGCGTGCGCTGTGCTGGTCCCGGGGCTCGGCGGCTCTTTCCCTCCGGTCATCCGCCAGCCCCGCTCACCCGCTACGCGATGCCGGGTCCAGCGGGCTCCTGCCTGCCCCTGCCCGGCCCTGAAGCTCGCCTCAGACTCCCCCACCCGGGTGTCGCCTACGTCCCAGGCGCCTCGGGAATAGTAGTGGCGTCCCGCTTACCTGAAAATGTCTCCCCGGCCGCAGTTAGCAAAAGTCCAGCTAAAGTCACCAGGCAAGTCCCAAGTGTCCTCATGGTGCTGAGTGCGCGCCGGGCCGCCTCGGGGCGGTGGCGGCCGGTAGCCTTGGGAAGCCAAGGGGGACGCGAGCCTAAGCTGCAGGCTGCCAGGGTAGACGCGAAAGCAGCGAAACACCAGACCCCAAAGTGGCAACAGTTGCACAAGTCCGAAGTCCTGCGGCTCCAGGGCGTGGGGACGGCGTCCTGGATCCTCCTGCCCTCCCGCTGGCCCCGGCTTACAGTCTGGTTCCGCCGGGAGAGGGAGCGGAGGGCGCACCCGCGGAGCCCAAATCCTCGCTGGGATCCGGTGCTGAGCCCGCCTAAGCGCTGCCCCTGATCCGGACCGAGCCGCCCGCGGCGCCGTGGCCGTGGCTGTGATGGCGCACTTGCAGCCCGCTGCCTCTCCTGCAGCCCCAGCCACCTCGGGCAGCGGCGCGCCGATGGCCGAGCCCGCGCCGGCTGCGCGCGGGGCTCCTGCTCCGCGACTGACTGGCGATGCCCCGCAGGCCGGCTGGAAGGAGCCCACGTCACGGCCGGGCCGGAGCCGCCGCGGCCCGCTAGAGGGCGCGAGCGCCCATTTCCCCGGCCCGGGGCCAGCTCGGCCTGCGCGGCGCCTGCGGGCTCCGTGGGGCGGCCACCGCCAAGATGCGGGCGGGACCCGGCGGCCAGGAGCAACTGCCTGGGGCGCCACCCTCGACCCTAGCTCGCCCCGGCAGCGCCTCGGGTTTCCCACGCTGGCCTCGGGGACAGGGACCGCGCCCCAGCCAGAAGTTTGTCCCGGGTCACGGGCGGTGAGGAGTTGGAGCGCGCCAGGCACGGGGCGGCAGTGTCCCCGGCGGTGGCGGTGGCGGTGGCGGTGGCGGCTGACTTGCAAGCTCGGGCTAGGAAGGAGCCGGAGCCGCCAGCGCCCAGGGCCGCCCGATCCGCAGCTTGCAAGGGACACGCAAGCCTCTGTGCCCGTGCCCCGCGCCCGGGAAGCGGTGCGCGCTTCTGCCGCTCCACTGCGTGGTGTCGCAGCCAGTGGGGCCCGGAGCTCGGAAGGCAGCAGTTTCATGGAACCAGGGATTGAGCAGAACCGGCGATTTCTGCAGCTGGTGCAAACGGAGAGTGAATGAATCAGTGTCTTGAAACATTTTAATTTGCCATTTGGGGTCTGAGTTGACTATTTTATGACGTGAACAAAAACGCTATCAATGATTAAATTAAAAGTAAAATTCAAGTTTTTAATTTTTTTTTAAAGCTGTTCTTCATCTTGCTCAGAGTACTGCCATTAGGGCACCTGTAGGCTATTTACCAAGCTAACTGCGGGCCATGCTGGTTAAACTAAAGATCCCAATTTGTCTTCTGATACATGTAAGTAGGTTAGTGCTCAACAGCGGGGAGCCTAGAGCTCTCACATTGCTTCCCCTGGAGGATCTTTGCACAGTCCTTGGCTGCTTTGTGTTGCTTTAAAGACCAAAGAAATAAATGACCCCCTCAGTCCTGTGGTTGACGCCTCTTTGGTGGCCCCAGAACAAGCCAAAGATGACTTTTGCGATCATCTCCCAGGACATATATGGCCCAGTACTTCTATGCCTGCCAAACCAAACACATAACTGGCAAGTTCTTTGGGCATTCCCAGGAGGTCCTCCTGAAGCCTTCTGTTCAGAAGTCTCTTCCTTAACCATTCACTTCCCACCGTCCTATGCTGCCACTAGCCCCGGCTTATCTGAATCTGCTGGGCTTATCCTGAACTTAGAAGGAAAATTTTGAAGTCTCATTCTTAATTCAAAAGGATCAACAAGTGACAGAGGTCTAATCTGCTACCTGACCTTCTTGAGGAAATTATATCTTATAAGATAATTGAGATTTGCTTTTTTAAAGCGAACTGTGACAGACACCCCCCCACACACACACACAACATTTTAATAATTGTGGGAAGAGCCATAAAAAAGGAAAAGGAAAAAACCCAAGTATGGTCTCATTGCTCCCCTGTAACATCTTTACATTGATGAAGAGACTGATCTCTGATAACGCTTCATCCATCACTAGTCAATTCTTAATTAATTATGTGTCAATTAATTAATAATTAATTACCTTTTTACATTCCAATCGCTGCCGCCACCCCAGCAATACAATTACTGCAAGCCACAGAGAAGGCACTTGCTAACTACTGAAGACTGTATTAGGCTGGCAGCTCCTTCTGAAACAGACCCTGGGCTAGGGTGTAAGTACAGGTGACTTTGACTGGGGGAGATGACTCCCAACAAGGAGAGAAAAGAGACAGGGAACAGAATGAGGACAGTGTCTGGTGTACTTGAGAACAGGATGCCCAGGTGGCTGTCTGTCCCCTGGATTTAGGTATCAACTGCTGTCACCACATTCTACCCTAGTTCTCCATAGAAAGCATGTCTTCCCTCAGGACCTAAAGCCTCCTGGGGGCTCTGTGAGCCTCAGCGTCCCTCTGCTCCCACAGGTGACAGAGCTGACCTAACTGCATTATTTCCCAGCCTTCTACACTTCAAAGAACGATGGGGGCTTGGCTGCTGCACCCCCTGATTCCTAGGGAGCACTGTTTATTTACTACCCTTGCAGGTGACTGGTCAAAGCCACCTTCCTTCCGTCTAAATAAAGAGAAAACAAGTACTCAGGCCTTCCCAGGGGGGTGTCCCAGCAGGAGTCTCCCCAGGGAACTTGTCTTTGGCTTGTGTTTTCAGCTGTAGAGAATTCTCTGTTCAGCCTAACCACTCTGTCACTCCTGCCTCTCTGGGGACAAAGGTGACATTTGCAGAGTGGTTGGCCAGAGCAAGGAGTGCTGTCAGCTCAGTTTCTAAGATGAGTGGGTTCTGGGAGAATTTAAAACAAAACAAAACAAAACAAAAAAAAACCCGAAAGCTCCAGTCAGTGTCTAGGTTACCAGAGATTGATCAGGCTGGCAAAGATGACTTCCTAATACAGCCTACACACACACACACACACACACACACACACACACACACACACACACGGAGTGCACTGTATAGGTTATGTAATAATATGTTCTCTTGATTGAAGTATGTAAAGGAAGGTGGAACGGGGTAGTTCTGAATTTGAAACTCACGGTGTCAGGTTATGAAAGAAAGAAAGAAAGAAAGAAAGAAAGAAAGAAAGAAAGAAAGACAAAGAAAGAATCTGCCTGGCTTGCACAGTGGCATTCTACAGGAAAGCCCTGTGTGGACTCCGAGACTGTGAGCAAACATGCTTCATCATTATGATGGTCTCGGTGTGTGTGTGTGTGTGTGTGTGTGTGTGTGTGTGTGTTAAGCACCAGTCAGTATACTTAAATCCTAGCTCCCAGATTACATCTCTTCTTCACCTCGGGGACTGTGAGCCCAGAGGTAGCAGAGGGGAATAGGCCATGTGACATGCAAGTCCTTGGACTCATACACACTAAGCATATGCAATGTTGTCCATTTTACTCAGCTTTGGGCTGTTTGTTTATTAGATGCATTGCTGGGGTTCAAAGCCAGGGCCTGACCTATGCTTGGTAAATGCTGTACCTCCAGACTTCACCCCGAATCCCCATCTTCAGATGTGAGGAGAGCAAGCAGATTGCCTCACCCAACAGGTATTGCATTCCACAGCTGCAGCCTCCTTAGGAATGTGGTCTGACTCCATTTTCTGCAGCCACAACACCACAAATCAGGCAGCTGGAAAGGAGGTCATGGTAGCTCTTGCTTCTGAGGAACAAGGTCAAAGGTCGTATCTGGTGCTGGCCATAGGCAGAGAAGGAGAGGCATGCACATGTCTCCTCCCATCGTTCCATCTTATAAGGGATATGGGTGTGTGGACATGTTACCTAACAACACCCTGGGGTCATCTCCACCACAGAAAACCTGGTCAGCCGAATGCAACCCCTGGGATTACCCCATGGCCCTTCCCTAACTTAATTTCTTGGCAACATCCCTTTCTACAAACAGGACATAAGTTCCTACCCTCCTTCCATCTTCTAGTAGAGATTAAACTCTTCAAAGTGAGCATCCTCAGGCAGAGGGAACAATCCATATTCAATCCACAGTGAACGTGTCTGTGTGCAACCAAAGGGAATGGGACTGAGTAAGAAAGATATCCTTGGTTTTTCACGGGGCAGGAAGAAACCAGCTCATCTCAGCTTTCTCCATGGAAGGCCTGCTCAAACCTGAACAGGAGAATACCTTTTCCGTGGGTCGTTGACATCCTGCCAAGGTCAGAGCCTGCCCTTGACAAAAGGCAAGGCCCATCCTGGTGGAGTTCAAAGCCACCATTTCCAAATGTTCAAACAGCCGGATAGAATGCTCAGACATGCTGAAGGTTTTCATCTCTACGCTTTGCCCATAAGGTACCCTCAGAGTACAAATGAACATCCCACCATGCTCTCCTGGCACTGGGATGTTGAACTGCACACTCTTTGTTGACCTCCACACTTTGATAACAATGGGTAAGGCACTCTCTGCTTAAGCACCACTCTCTGGAAAATGCATATAAAGATACTGATTTAAGAGCTGGTAATTAAGTGAGATACAAAGAGCCCATGCTAATTCCAGGTACCTCACCGCTAGTGCTCTGTATGGAGCCTGACCTCAAGGCATTGAACCGAGATTCTTCCTGGTTTCACTTCCCCTCTTGAGATGTGGCTGTTCTTTCGCTCAAACCTCTCAAACGATGGGGTTAGACAGGAGGCTGAGCCAGCAGCAGTATCATGCCCATAGGCCTCCGGAACTGTGAGATCAATAACCTCTTTTCATTATAAAGTTTCCCAACCCAGGTACGTTGTTATAGCAATACAAAACAACCTAAGATTAAGATCTTCTGTTTAATTTTCCCAGATGGCACTAGAGCTTGCCATTTGCAAATAGGAAATGTTCTATCTAACATATATGCTATTTTTTTTTCTGGTGTCAACTTTCATCTTCTTACAGTTTTAAGTAAAATGGTTGAGTACATTGATAGGTACATTTCTAAAAATGCTCTGCATGGTTATAAAAATCAGTAACAAGTGGACTCTATAAAGTAATCTCCAAATTCTAGAAAATGTTATTTTTACATCTATGTTTGAACCTGTGTTTCTGGGGATGATAGTGACCATCTGGACAGTCACCATCTGATATCCCATTTCCTTCCAAGAATATCTGTATAGAAGGTGCCCAAGGGCTCCTGGTGACTTTGTGCATAAGTGCAGACAGGACACCACACTGCCTTTATACTAAGAGGAGTCCCCTATGGAGTCAGGCCTTCTGCCACTGAATCCTGAACTACAAAAAACAACCACCTATGCCCTCCTGTGCCTTCCGTGCAGGTAAGACAAGAATCAAGGCCTCCTGGTCATGACTGAACAGTAGTGGCAGCCACAGCACAGAAATGGCAGCCACCTGCCCACACTCAGCCAGCCACTCGTTTCGAGAATGGTTCATCATGTCTGGGAAAAGTAAAAATGTTGTTGTGTAGAGACTTGATCTCCATCCCCAGTCCCCACATCCTTTGTTCGAAGTCCCAGAAGAGAATGCTTTCTGCAAACTTTTTGGAGCTGGGAAGTTTGGAGAGATCTGCTGTCTTGGCTAGCAGAGTGTGAAATGACATTTCGCTGTTTGAATCCCAGCGAGTTCAAAGGCTCATGCAGAAGCTCACCCAGCAGCAGCCACTCTCCATGTGGGGGTTCATTAAAGGAGAGAGTATCTGTCTTTGTGTCCCTCTCTTTGCCCAGAGGCTTTGAACCAGCGTGTTTCAGATTAGCTCCTGTGCTTTTGCATGCACGATTGTTTTTCTCAGAATGCAGTTAGTCAGATTGTCCAGGGCTCAGGCTGGAAACTCTGGTCCTCTACTGAGTTCCCCTGGGATCTTACTTCCTTGTTCTTCCTCTTTCTTTAAAACAAACCCTTTGAAGTCCATAGGTATGTTCCTTAAAGCTCAGCTTGACTAATACTATTAAGGGACGCCGTGCTAACAATGTCATTCGTACTTCAGATTAAATTATTGCAATAACGTGTCCTGGGTCCTGTGATCTTTAATAAGGCTGGCTTTTGGCAGATAGGAAAAGTGGTTCGGGGGGAACATCAAAGGAAAGATCATCTGCACTTTCTCTTCATCTTGGATATTTTAAAGCATCCCAATGTTGCAGTCTAAAGACAGACAGTTCCATTAAGAGGAAACACCCAAACCTATCCTGGTATAAATCTGTTCCTATGCATATGCACGTGTTCTGGTTTGTTTGGAGGGGGCACCTGTGACAGGTGTGCATAGACAGCCTCTGGTTTCCTCCCCTGGAATGTTGCCCATCTCTTCTGCCTCAGGATCTCTTGTTGGCCAGGAGCTCATATATTAGGCTATTCTGGATAGCTATCGAACCCCTGAGATCCTCCTCCTGTCTCTGCTTCCCCAGTTTAGGGATTACATGCCCATACAATCACAACTGCCTTTCTATTCGACTGCTAGGGTCAAACTCAGGTCCTCACATTTGCAGGGCAAAAGCTTTGTCAACCGATCCATCTTCCCAGCCCCATACATTTTTAAGATACTGTTCACTAAATTTTTCCTATGGGTATAGCGCTAAGCCACAGCATTAAAACCAAAGGTTATGGTGCCCTTTTAAAGATGAAGTAGCTGGGGCTTTAAAAGCTAATCCTGCAGTGTTATCAAGATAAGGTGATACAACAAGGTCTCAGTTGTCTCTCACCCAGCAGTACCTGGCAAAGGGATTGAGGGTGAACACTCTTAGTCCCAAGGGCTCCTTGCTTAACCACATGGCCTCTTTTCGTACCATAAATTCATCACCAGATTCTCCAGGTTACCACTCTCTGGCCCCGCACTGTGCCAAGCATGTTTCCATGAGGATCTCAATGCTGACACCTGTGACAGTGACCATATGCTTAGCAAAGTACAGACCCAACAGGGCTGGCCACGGTAATCCAGCAGATAAACAGAGAATGTAGCTAGCTTATTTTGTTGAAAGAATAAAGAGGTGATTTTAGCAGATACAGTGGCATGGGGTGTGGGTACTCCCATTCTGATGGGATGGAGAAGCTGGGTCTTACTCCAATATATCCATGTGGTATTATTTCCTCTCAAAGATAATGACTTAATTCCAGAGTGGTGGCACTTGGGAGGCCAAGGCAGGTGGATCTGGAGTTCAAGGTCATCCTAGGGCACACAGTGTCTCAAAAACATAACATGTAGAGGAGACATCTTCTAGGCAAGAGGCTACCCCTTTTCTGTGTCCCCTTCTAGAACACTTCATGGTACTTGCTAATTGATGAAATAAAGGACAAAGATAAAAATAGGAGAATCAGAGAAAAAAATTCCCTGTCTCTGGACTACCCATATTTTTCAGAGTGAACCTCTTAACTCAGGCAGATGGGTAGCTCTGATACCTTCCACTCTGTCTGTGTTGCTGTGGAGGTTCCTTGGAATGAAAGCAGAGCCACCTGAGACCCCAGAGGACAGCCAAAACAAAATCAGATTTAACTTTAAGAAAGAACACTTTGTGCTTCCATCATGTATCATGTATCAGCTACATCCTCACAGGCAATCTAATCTGATGGCTTGAAATCTTGATTCAATTTACAGGATTCAGTTTTTCTCCTTACTTGTAGGTCAACACAGAATTCATTTTTTAATATTTATTTATTTATTTATTATTTATTTATTTTTGACCAAGGATGACTCTGAACTCACAGTTCTCCTGCCTCAGTCTTCCAAGTGCTAGGGATTATAGGTATGTACCACCAGGCTCCTCAGCTCTTTGCCCGGATTAAAATAATACAAACTGACTGAGTCCTGGAAACCAGATTCTTGTATCTACCAATACTACTTTCCTGTTGGTGTGATAAAACACCACGACCAAGAGCAATTAGGGAAGAAATAGGTATTTTGGGGCTTACTGTTCCAGAGGGAGAGCCCATCATGCTAGGGAAGGCGCTGCAACAGACTGTGAATACATTGGCCGCAGAAGCCTACTGCAAACAGAAAGTGAACAGGAAGTGGTTGCCAAAGCTATCAAACTGCAAAGCCTACCCATGGTGACGTACTTCCTCCAGCAAGGCTCTGCCTCCTATAGATTGCATAGCCTCCTCAAATTGCACCAACAACTAGGGACCAAGTTTTCAAACACATAAGTCTATGGAGGACATCTCTCATTCAAACCAGCGCACACTCTAACCTTGTCATTTTTGTCAGTGACCCAAACATTTAATCGGCAACCGGAACTGAATCTAGCGCTGGTAGTCTACCTGGTCTCTGGGCGTCCCAGTGACTCTAAGGTGGCCTCCTGACCTCGGGATGAAGGAGCTCTGTATTAGTTGCTTCTCTTATTTCTGTGGCCAAACACCTGGTTAAGTAGAGACCTCAGGAAGGAACTGTTTATCCAGGATCATATTTCTTCTGGGTGCTCAGCCCATGATGGCAGGAAAGCTATTTGATCTCTTCTTGCTAGATGGGGAACAGAGATGGAGAAATGCCAGTATTGTACTGGATTTCTACTTGTCTCTTTTAATCCAATGCCAGACTCTAGCCCATGGGATGTTGCCGCCCACATGCAGGGTAGGGGCCTCTTCCCTCCCCCCTCCCCCCCTCTGCTGCTCAGTTAACCATCTCTGGAAACACCCACACAGACTCAACCAAACTGTGTTTCGATAATCCCTTGACCAGCTATCAATCCAAAGGGTTGATCATCAAAATTACTCATCACAAAGCTCCCGGAACCAATTAGGTTAAATGGTTTATCAATACTGCAGAGTAGCTGAACTTGAGAATCAAAAGCATTCCAAATCAAAAGGCCGATCCTATAACCTCAGCTACCTAAAAGGCTCAGGCAGGAGGTGCAAATACACAAGTTCAAACTGAAAGCCTGCTCGGACAATGGAGTGTGTTCAAGGCCAGCACGGGCAACCTGATGAGAACATCTCAAATGTTTAAGATTTAAAAAGAAAAGTAAAAAGTGGATAGGCTTGGTGGTTCCTTGTCTGGCACATGTAAGACCCCAGGCTCAGTCCTTTACAGAGAAACAGTATGGACAAACATGCTATACATTAAACAATGTGCATGTAGGTTAAGTGTCCTCTATCTAAAGGGCTTGGAACCAAAAATATTTAGACTTCTGTTTTTCCCATTTGGGAATGTTTGCATGTACTTTAGCAGCTGAGTGTCGCTGTTCTGAAAACCAAGCCGGTGCTTCTCGACCATCATGCCAACACACAGGAAAGCTCACTCTGGAGCATTTCTGACTTAAGGATTGTGGATGAGGCACATACCATTTGGACTGTAAAATACCAAACAATTTTGAGCCTTCTAAGTAGTACTGTACTCACCCTGGAAGGAAGAGAGGTATTGTGAAGACAGACTTGCATTTCTCCATTGGTCAGCAGACTACCTGAAATGACGCAGCTTAAGGGATGGGAATTTGCCTAAAAGTCTCACACTGAGGGTTGGGGAAGGTTTAAGCTCTGCTTGACAGCCCACGAGGAACCTGCAACTTACCAGACCATCTTGCAGGAGAGACTAGAGCCAAGACAATAACAGGTGAATGAGGACATGACACCACACCTTGATCAGGGATGCTTAGCTATGCCTACCTCTCATCCTATTCTCAAATATCAACATCAGGTCAGTATCTCAACGATGGCCTGGGGACCGCTCTCTTTGATCCTCTTTCCATTGACGCCACAGTGCCAAGGTTTTCTTGGCTGGTATTCACTGACACTTTCCTTCTTAATTGGCATATAGAGGATGAGTAGCTAAACTTAGCTTGTTAGCTTAGCTGCCAGAATCCAGGCTTTGGCCCTAAAATCTCTAGGAACAACCTGGCCAGCCAGCTAGGAGGCTCCATTTTATCTCCTTTTTATTAGAAAACATGCTGGGAGTAGAAAAGACAAATAACTTATCAAGGTTTCAGGTTAGAGACACAGACGGAGCCCACTTCTTTATACCTGCCTCTTCCTCAGAGTTCCAGATAATCACATTAGATGCAAGGCAGAAAAGCTAAATAATCCACAAAGACCAGCCAAGCAGGCAACAGCATAATAGAAGGAACACAGGGGCATAGCAGAATGAAGAGGAACTGAGTGGAACCCAGGGTAATAAGTCCTTGGCTAGCACGTATCAGACACAGGAAGTATCTGGATCTGTGTCCTAGACATTGCTGGAACCCAGGAAGAGGGCGCCAAGATAAACTTTGGGTAACAGGGTTGAGTGAAGAATGTTTATAATGAAGCCTACTCCCCAAATCATCCTCTTCCACAGCACTGAGGTGATCTGGAACCTCACCAGCACTGTGGCTGTAGACTACTGCTCAACGCCAGCTGACACATGAAAGGGGCTGTCTACATTTGAGGGAACAAGGCACAGCTGTGTTCACTATCTTGAAAATAGGTTGAACTGGCAATTGAAATGGATGCTGAAGCTCTCAGCCCCTTCCCCATTCAGCTCCCGGAACACCAGACTTCTACCCTCTGGGTAAAAGCGGATTCTCCTTGATTGATCTGAGGAGCCCTGGAGCAAAGATCTTGACTCTCATCCTGGGGTATACTTCATACCCCAGGCCCCAGCAGCTACTGCAGGGGACAAGCCTTGCTCACTCACAGAATATATCCATCCCATAATGCTCCACATTTCCTCCCTTTCATCTGTTTAACACTACACTGAGGTTTAACTATTAAGGATCAGGTAGTTCCCACTTTAATATTTGTGGGGAAATCAGTGTCCCTTAGAATTTGAGGGAAACTATTGAATACAAAAGCCATTAACCTTGCCATGAGCAACTGTACAGAAACTTAAAAAATAATATTCCAAGAGCAGTATGATTGAGTCTCTATAAAATACAAACAGGAAGCCACCAAAAAAGGATATTCAGAGACAAATTCATCCTTAAAAATTAAAATTTACAATAGGAAAAATAATAAAAAAATAAAAAAATTACCACTTCAGTTGAAAGGGTAAAGAGTGAAATTGATAAATTCTATTTGACCCAGAAGGGAAGCAACAACAAAAGCAAGAGGTGATGAAAAACAGGAATAAAAGATGAGAAAATCAGACTATTACAACTCCAAGTAGGAGAGAAAGGAGAAGACAATAAAGAAGTCAGTAAGGAAAAGAACAACAACAACAACAAAACCACCAGAGTCCTGCTCTAGCCTCCAGATCTAAATGGCTCCACAAACATCCACACAGTGTATAAGAATGCTCCCCAGATCCTAGCACACCATTGTGACATTTCAGAAGTACATAATCCCAGCTAGGAAAATGAACCACAGTCCCATAAAATCGACTGTGAGACAGAATGACTTCACAGAGAATGGCTTCTCTCTACCAGCCTTACTGCAAATGTGACAGTAAGATAAAGACAGAATTAACAGGATCACAGTAGAGGAAAATCCCGGGATAACAGCTGGACAGGAGCCTGGGACTTGATGAGGGAAATGGCTTACAAGACTTCAAGGACTCAACCGGGTTTAAAACACAGAGAAGAGTTAAATATTTGCCGATTCAGATTGAAACAGACTGATGATAAAGCATCAGAAATCTAAAGCCACAAAAAGACAATCCTACTAGTCACTCCAAACGCTGTGGACAGAGGCAGGGTGATCACAGGGTGCACGTGTTCATTTGAGTGTCACAATGACATCAACTGACATGTCTGCCTGCCCAAAGTGTGACAGAACTAAATTGAGAGGACAGGAAGACAGTAATGTTGTTGTCTTGGTCAGGCAGTGTGGTTGGGGGTGTGGTGTGGTGGGGCCATCGAGTGGCATTGAGTAGGGGCCTGAAGCTGGAAGGAATGACCCACATGAAGTGCAAGGAACCACCTCTGGGCATCGGAAGCATGTGTGCGTGTCTGGGTTGCAAGTGGCGCATGCATTTAAGAGTCCCAATGCCTGTGTAACTTCAATATAATCACATCAGTCTGTAATTATATTCGTTGTTTTTCCTATAATAAGTATAGGGAAATTGCTCATTCCCTATAACTGCCTATAACTATTTTTGCCAAGCCGTATTTTTTTCCAACAGGACAAATGATAATTTCTCACTTCTAATATTTGTTCTTGTTCATTAGACGGCACATCTAGTCTCTTTTCTAGCACAGCAGATACTAAATATGCAAGTGGACACAGCTCAGAATATTCACCAAAACAGAACTCAGATCCACAATCTACAGCACCAGCCGAAGAATGCAAAGCACCTTGAAGAATAACCTCTCGATGAAGCTGGCCTGTAGTGAGTCAGGTTTGAAGAAAATCTGACTATTCTCCTCCAGCAACCTATCCAGGATGTCCCACAAAACTCCTGTATATTCAGCCCTCAAGGCCCAGAACTTGATTAATAAATAGCAACATCCGCTCTCACTTAGGACCAATCAGAGAAAAGCCAAGTGTAATTCTTTAGCCAATCACAGAGGATGTCCTGCCTACCTGTGCCAACAGCCACCAATCAGAACAGAACCTGCAGTATCTTTGGGCCACAGCCAAGATTTTCTACTCCTCCTGACTGAGAGTTAATTTTTTTTTTTTTTTCTGCCAAAAGATGCTCTGACCAAAACTCCTTTACTTTGGTTGGTCTCCTAGTTCCACAAAGACCCAGTTTTCAGCAGCAACACATGCTAACCCAAGAATCCAAGTTTAAGACAGCTAAAGGTTTCTTGAGGGTTGGAAGGGCAGAGTGGCTGGGTGGTCCCCTAGTATGCCGAGCCCCTCGATGCCCCGCAGCTGCACAAAGAACCACCCCTTTATTTATCCATTCACAGACCGTTGGTCTTTTTCCATGTGCCAAGTACCGTAACTGCTTATTACAGAGGACACGAAAATAAATGAGAGAATTTGAGTCTTCAACTTAACTGAATTTAATAATCTTAGTCTTTTAAAACTTAGATAATCAAAATTAGCCAAGTTTACATAACCCAATTAAAGGCGCATTCATACTTTTCAGAAAATGAACATGATTTTGAAAAACAAGTCTTCACAGAGTGAGAGCAAGTTACCCTTTTGTGCAATTTTATTTTGCATTGTCTCTCAAATTGCCCATTTTAAATTTTCTTAACTATCTCGGTATATGTCTGAAATATGCTTCCTTCCCTTCAAATCTGCTCTGGCGTTTACGACCACACATGTAAATGTTAAAAGGATTCCATTTACACATATTTTCCTCTTTGGTGCTTTAGAACTAGATTGCAGATGTCCTAGGAAGGGGTGCAAATGTGAAATCATTCTATTGACAATAAAACTAGTTTTTATAATGTGGATCTGAGAAAGCCAGAGAAACTGTGGTTGGGAAAACAGATGTATTCAATAAAAACCCACTCATGCACGTGGTGGGCTAGTTGTGAGTGAGATTCACATAATGCAATCAGTAGGAAGTTGACTGGTCTGTAGAGTTGTCAAAGGCGCGTGGGATGTCGGAATAATAGCTGGAAATTTGTTGTGGACACGAGGCTATTAAATAGTCTGTCTCCTGCAGCATTCAGCACGGCCCTAAAAACTATTATTAAATAACTGATTTTATAGCAACTGTTAAAATTATTTGGCCAAAGTATAAATTAAAGTTTATGATGGGTACAAATGAATGCCTTAAAATGTATAATACTAATTTACGTTCTTTTCCTGTTTTTAAATTACCACTCAGACAAAAGAACAGTGATTACCAAAATAAGGGTCGATTAATAAAGCTGCCAAGATGCCTTCTCAAGAAGCATTCAGTGAGACTCGACTCAGACTCAGTGAACACAGAATATCACGGTTCTCAGGGGATGGAGCTGGTGTGTGTGAAGTCCATGGACTTCGCAATGGGTACAAAGGATGGCGGGTCTGAGTGTCTAGAGCCGCTCCAGCGTTGCGCATGCTCCTAACACCTTCCTCACCTGGAAAGGGAAAATGGTAACGGGTAACTCTGCAGCTTGGCTCAGCTTGCCCGTTCTTGTTTCTACCTGCCCTATTCTCCACCACAACCCCGCTGCTAAGCTGGTTGTGCCTCAGGCTTAGGGGTGGGATAAGCTTTCCTGCGGTCAGAATGAAGACTGCTCGTATCTCAGTTCCCTAAAATGTCACCTGTATCAGAGCGTTGTTAAACTCTTGAGACATCCTATCCTGGAAATTTGACTATACATTTAGGGACCAGTCACCTTTAAGAGAGAGAAGAAAGGTATTCTTAAATTTACTCAATGAAAAGATACAATGTGAAGATGTAAAATATATTAGGTAACTTTGATTGTGAAGATACTGGGGTGCACCTAAAAGCATGGCTATGGTGTCCATGGTTGGTATGATCATATGCAACTATTAAAGGATGATCACACCTGTGCACGTGTGCTCACACACACACACACACACACACGAACGGGCACACACACACATGCACATGCACACAAATGCATGTGAGGACACACTTGCACATGTACAGATGCACACAAACACACGTTTGGAAAGTGAATACTTTTTAGAGCATAAGATGATTTGGAAGCTGTACTGGCTAGTTTTGTGTGTCAACTTGACACAAGCTGGCGTTATGACAGAGAAAGGAGCTTCAGTTGAGAAAATGCCTCCATGAGATCCAGGTTTAAGGCATTTTCTCAATTAGTGACCAAGGGAGGAGGGTCCCTTGTGGGTGGTACCATCTGTGGGCTGGTAGTCTTGGGTTCTATAAGAAAGCAGGCTGAGCAAGCCAGGAGAAGCAAGCCAGTAAGCAGTATCCCTCCATGGCCTCTGCATCAGCCCCTGCTTCCTGACCTGCTTGAGTCCCAGTCCTGACTTCCTTTCGTGATGAACAGCAGCATGGAAGTGTAAGATGAATAAACCTTTTCCTCCCCAACTTGCATCTTGGTCATGATGTTTGTGCAGGAATAGAAACCCTGACTAAGACAGAAGCCGATTGTCTTAGTTAGGGTTTTACTGCTGTGAGCAGAAACCATGACCAAGGCAACTCTTACAAGGACAACAGTTAACTGGGGATGCCTTACAGGTTCAGAGGTTTAGTCCATTATCATCAAGACAGGAACATGGCAGTGTGCAGGCAGGAGGAGCTGAGGGTTCTATATCTTAATCTGAAGCCTGCTAGCAGAATACTGGCTTCCAGGCAGCTAGGGTGAGGGTCTTAAAGACCACATCCACAGTGCCATACCTACTCCAACAGGTCCACACCTCCTGATCTTGGCACTCCCTGGGCCAAGCATATACAAACCATCACGCTGATCAAGTGTAGAAGTCATAAGTTCCAAGCTTCGAAAGCTCAGTTGCTGGATCTCCTGTGACTTCTCCTACCATAGATGATGCTAGATTTCAGAGATATAGCCTGGGATTCGTCATAGTTTTTTAAAAAAATAATGTTCAAAGAGGCCCTCTGTCTCATGTGGGAACTTCATCTTTCATCCCAACTAGACTTGCTCCTGCAGGTTCCTGGGAAGCTACTTCCTGTCATTTAACAGCTGGATGTGGTCCTGTTTGCCCTGCTGACACTGAAACACTGGGGTTAGTTATGGAGCTGAGAGCCATCACTTCGCTCAAGTTCTAGACCTTTGGATGACTATAAAACCAGATAATAGTTTGAGAAACTTCTTCATATTTTATTGTTGTGCCAGGAAGCATTCATGAACCCCAAAAGACCACCTAGGAGCCGATTCCCATGTGATGGCATTAGGGTCTCTTTATTACTAGCTCAAGCTTGGGCTCTCTGACAACCCTGACACAGCAGGACTGGAAGGTGGAGCAGCCCCAAGCTCTCCTAAGGTTTCCTAAGGAATGGCAAGTAAGCAAGCGGGTTCAAGCCAACAGGTGAGTGCTTTGAAGCAAAACCATGAACAATCACAAAGGGTCAGAAAGTACATCTGAAATAATCAGACTAATCTTTGATTGACTGTTGCTAGGAAGTAGCTAGGGAGTAACTCTGAGGTATGGTCCAGGGACAAGCCATGGGGTCCTTCCTGGGACTTGGGAGTAGCTTGGGTTCATCTGCAGGTCAAGCTCTCAGGTTCTTTATCCTTTAAGATGGAGGTGGGTCCTAAGATGGAGTAGGTTTGGCCTTTCATTATCTATTATTGACAAAATGTTAAGGCTCAACCTGAAGGTACCAATAGGACATAATCCCTCAGTCTTGTTTTAGGAAGTTGGATGGGTGTTAGCTCCTCAAGGTAGACATTTGAGGCTGGCCTTGTTTGACTCAGTTCAAGATCCAAGGTGCTGGGAGCATTTGTGGTCCTACCAAACGGTACGTCCTCCCTGTCTGTTGCTCACGCCACACTTGCATGTGAAGAACAAGCCCTTCTAGAGTCGATGCTCACTGATAAACACAGGAAATGAGGTCGCTGAGAGGAAAGGTCCTGAGGACACCCTCTGCATGCACCATCTCCAGTCTTGTCTCTGTGTCTGGCGTCCACCCTGTGTCTGACTGCTCAGCCCTTGCTAATGAAAAACCAATAAGAAAAAAAAGCAGTCAGAGCCACCTTCTTGCAGTGAAACCTTGGACTTACTTTGGTTCACGTGACCTCAAATCCATATATCTGTGGCACCTATTTTTCTTCAGAAGATTTTATGTCAAAAAATTTAGATCTAAAAGGTGCACTTCCCCATGTACCATTTCTTATTTAATTTTTTTAGATACAACTGACTACTGTGCAACTTCTTATGGTTCCTCTCCATTCGCTTCAAAAGAGCGTCTACCAACACACACTGTCTCCTTCCTAACAAGATTCTGGCTAGAAGGACGGCCACAGTGTCTGGCAGCAATACTCTGAAGTACCACATTTCATTTGCTTTGCCACATTTCAATTAGGAGACCTTTGAGGTGAGAAAGAAAAAAGAAACAGAGCAGGAGCCAGGTGGTGCTGAAAGCAAACCAGAGCAAAGCCACGTTCAGAGACATCTCAGGACTGGAAGAAAGCAGATGAAGAAAAAAGAACTCAACTCTGTCACAACTCAACATAGACGGTTGTAACATGTATTCCTGCATGTTAAATTTAAGCCGAGAGAATGCTCAACTCACTAAGACGATGGAGTGGTCTCTCCACTGTGATATGTCTTTCTAGAAGCCGCATGCTAACTGTGGGTGGTAATTTATATTGATCTTTCTGTCAGAAAAACAGAAAGGATGTATGTGATGTAAGCAGAAAGGAAAGTCGTTTGCTGAAGTAATTTATAACCTAGACGGGGTTCAACGCTGGGGCTGTCTGCATCTCACAATGGTGCGCTCAGGACTGAGCGTCTCTCCGTTCTAGTCTACTCTCTCCTGTGCGTCCCACTCACAGGCAGAGATTCCAGTCTGTAGGGCACGAGGAACGCAGATTCACACTCTAGAGCCTAGGCAATGAATGAGAGAGACAAAGTGTGGTTTGGATGGAAAATGCCCCCTCACAGACTTACCTATTTGAACACTTGGTCCCCAGGTGGTGGAGCTATTTGGTGAGGCTGTGGAACCTGTAGGAGGTGGGCCCTTGCTGGAGGAAGTCTGTCATTGGGGATTGGGTGGGGCAGCTATAGCCTTCCCTCACTTCCAGTTCATAGCCTCTTTCAGCTTCTGGCCGCAGCCACCTGCTCCCGTACCTCCCGCGGCCATTATGGACTCTCCCTCTGGAGCCACAGGTGACAATAAATTCTTTCTTCTATAAGCCGCTTTTGGTCGTAGTGTAGCACACAGGCTCATAATTCTGCCCAAGTGGGATAAACTGAGAGTTATCCCCCTAAGATGGTGGATCCTAGTCCCTGGAGCCAGCAAATGCTGCTTTTCAAGGAAAGGGCATCTTTGCAGACACCGATTACACTGTGAAATTTAACATGAGAGATTGCTCTGAATTAGGCCAGAGGGTCCCAATGCAGCCATACCAGTGCCCTCGTAAGAGGGGTAAATTAGAGGCCATGCATAAACGAGAGGGGGCAATTTAGTCACTGAGGCAGAGATGGGTGGCTACAGGCTGTGCAAAAAGCCTCCTCAGTCTCAGTGTGAACATGGCCCACTGATACCATGACTTCAGCTGAGTCAGTGAACAGATTAAAGGCTTCTGGTCTCCAGAAAACGGATTTCAGTTGTTTCCTGCTGTTGTGTTCCTATTTGTTGTGTGTTCAGCAGTCACAAGAAATTAATACAGGATAATATGGATTATTCTGATTTGCCAAAACCTGAATCATATGACCAAGTCTGTACCAATCACTGCCGTTAGACAAGGCCAGCGGGGGTTATAGCCAGAGGAGGGGCCTCTCAGAGGAATGTGAAAGACGAAACAGCTAAGGTAAAAGAAAAGACCCCACAGGACCCTTCTTGCTTGTGCGAATGGAAAAGGCAAAGGCTGAAGGCCTAGCTTAGTAATGAAGCCCTTCCCTCGCCATGCATGCGTGAGGCCCTGAGTTCTGTCGATTCAGTCACCAATCCCATAAAGAAGGCTTTAAAATTCCAGAAAGAAGCAACTTGTAGTTTTCAAAGCACGTGCGCTTCTGAAAAGCATGATAAAATCGTAGGCATCTCACATATATTATTATAAATATAAATATGTCTAGGAACATGATCTCAGCACTTTCGCCCCAGTAACAACTGGGCCAGAGCATGCTGAGCAAAGCCCACTGTGCTTTCTCCGCTCCTCTGTTGGAGATGGAGTTCAAGGACGGCTCGGCTCCTTCTGAGAGCTTCTTACATTTTCCAAACATCCATTTCTTCATGTGCCATAAGAGGAAGAATGATTTTGCAGCATCTGTTTTAAGGATTATCAATGACTATGTGCGAAAACAGCAAAAGTGGCGGCAGAAAGATGCCAGGACTGTTTTAACCCTGATCCATGGTCCAATGGGTACAGTGTCTCAGTATTTCATCTTTTCAGCTTGTCCAGTGATTGGGGCTCCAGAGGTCCACTTGTGGCTTCTATTCGGTTCAACCATGTGAGCTTCCAGAGAAGCCAGATGTCAAGGGTATTAATGTGTTCTTTCCCTTGCAGGAAGCTTTGTGAAGTTTACATATTATTCGGTAAGTCTTGTGGGTATGTACCTATTTATTTAGTTCCAAACTGGACCACCAGCACAGCCCATTTCCCCAACCCAAGATGCCTCGTCTGCTTTTGTTGTGAAACTGTCAGATTTTGTTTTGAAGGTTCACATAATTGGAGCCACCAGATTCCCTTAGCCTGTTCAATATTTGTTCTTAAAAAAAAAAAAAAAAAAAACAAAAAACTCTAGTGGAGCCGGGCAGTGGTGGCGCACACCTTTAATCCCAGCACTTGGGAGGCAGAGGCAGGCGGATTTCTGAGTTCGAGGCCAGCCTAGTCTACAGAGTGAGTTCCAGGACAGCCAGGGCTACACAGAGAAACCCTGTCTCAAAAAAAAAAACCAAAGCCAAACAAACAAACAAAACAAATTCTAGTGGATGAGTCAGACATTCTTTCTGTTTAGGGCATTTTTTCTGAGAGTCAAGGGAAACTGGCGTTTGTTTTCTCAAAAGGGAAGTACGGTCCCTGTTAAAAGCACATTAGCTTGGAGCTCTATAAGCCAGCATCCTGTTGCCATCATTGAGATGCCTCTGGACCACTCAGTCATAGCACAGCAGCTTTAGGCCCCTCGGGGGATGCCTGTGAAATCCATGACCGGGTAGGACAGGCTTTGGGGTTTACACACATCCCTGCTAGGAAATGTTAGAACTTAGATTCAGGAACCTCATAGGATTTGATTACCACACTTTCGTATTCAATGAATATCTGCTTCTATTCTGGGTATTTGGCATTCCAAACAGTATGCTCACATCTAAAATACCTTTTAACTAGGCTTGAGGGACTTAGGGAGACACAGTGATAAAATACAGAGAGATGAATTTTATAGTCACGATTTAAATATTTGCTAAAATTTAAACAAAAAAATCTTACTATTTAATGAGAAATTTTACCCACCTTGTATCTATAATTTACACCTTGTTGACTGTTGTGAGACCTCACCTATCCCTGTTTAGGGCCCTGCATTCCAGAAATAGATCTGTTAGAGCTCTAAATTGCAACCGTGTTGGGATTATGAATGACTTTTGTTTGTTCTTAGAGTACATTTCTCTAAAATGTTATACTTAAGAAGTTTCACATTCATCATATAAACATTCAGGTTAGCATTTCTTAAAGGAAAAGTTTTCACAATCAGTAATTGTGGCTACACAGCCTAGCATCGTTTTTAGTAGATTAAACCTGGACGAGTCTCCCTGAAGAAAGCCATTTAATTCAATGTTCATGTATTTACAGAAAAATTGCCTTTATTTAGTGAAAGAGGCAACTGAAACTTTTCACTAATTATTCGTGTATGTTCATTAGTCATGCAATAAATCATCATTTTACTCAGTTTCACCCCACACTTAATGTAATGGAAACCAAAATAGTGTTGGTTAAAGAGCACATACTTACATTTTCTCTCTGCTTTTCTGAGGATCTGACGGCCCCACTAATGACCAAGTTCAGACTTAGGAGAAAGTCTTTCAAATGCTGTGTGATTATATTGGGGAGGTAGGACCATTGCAAATCTAATCACAAGCGTTTAGAACTCACAAAATTATGCATAGGAGAGGGTGGGATACTCATAGTTCGTTTGTTTCTAGGAGTGGTGTAACATCCGCCTCTAACAATAGACTGGAAAGCCTAAGTTCCTTTGGGATTAAAAGAGAAACTGATGCAGAAAGCACACGGTAGTAACTGTGTAGTTTGGTGCTATAGGAGTCAGCACAGCACATGTAATACTTAAGTCTGTTTCTCATGAATGAACGATGCATCAGAGGCTTCCAGCCAGGTGAAGGGACCTTCTTAGCCTGCTGTCTTCTTAACTGGATAGGTCATGCTGGTGCCTCAAAAGGGGATGAGTGCTAGGGGTCCAGGCCCATGAATAGAGGGGCAGGATCAGCTAGCTGCAAGGCACAGATGAAGATGGATCACTGCTAATCTGCTAACTGAAGTGCTCCGTTCATATAGACTGTCATTTGACCGCTCTAAAGAAACAAATGTTCACACTCTTATCTCCTGAAGCCTTCCACCATTTCACACAGGGAATGAGCAGCCAGTGACAGCCACTGAGCATGACAGGGTCCCAAATGTAGCAAACATTTCGTTTCTACATTTTATTACCATGTTATGGAAATTATAGTTGTATAAATGTATTGATGCCATTCAAAGTTCAAATGTTACCAATTTTTACTTGTCTTCTTAGCAAATATTATTTTATGCTGCCCGTATCTTGTCCCATTGTATCACAAGACAACTGTGATAGGTATGTTTTAATAATTATTTTCATAAAATACTATGCATAAAAAAAGCACATGTTCGATACATTTCCTAGTGTGTGCTTGCCATTCTTCAGTTATCTGTATTCAGGAAATCCAATCAGTAGTCAACAAATCCAGACTCCATCACTCATGAAACATAAGTCAGGACCACATATCAGAAACAGAGTAGAGTTAATCTTTCTTGTTTCTTCAATGAGGTCTCTAAAGCCAGCAAACCCCTTCGGAAGGGATCTAAGTCATTCTTTCTCTATGATCTTTTTAATCAAATCTAAAAGTCTTGGGCTGGAAGCGCATGGCATGGAATTTTAAGCCAGGATGGCGATTCTGGTATGGTCCATGCAGCCTTTACACCCCAGCTCAGAATCTATTCCTTGCTCCTCCATCAGAACTACAAACCAGCAGCCCCCGTACATTGTCAGGAGCAGCATTACGAAAAAATTCCCCAAGTGTGGCCACGGTGACAGAGACACTTTTATTCCCTTTAAATATTAAGAGAGTCAGCTTGGCTTCTGAGTCTATCCTATCCATCAAAGACATGCTCCATCATAAGCTTTCGTTCCTGATTTCAGCTCATGTTTATTGTTACTGAAATAGGTGTGGAATTATAGGATTGGCACCAACATATCTTTGTTTCTTTGCTTGGAAAAGAATCAAGACTGCGTGTGAATTCTTCTAGCTGTGGTATGATCTCTCCTTAGACACAAGTACATCTTCAAGGTCTGTGCAGGTAGGGGATTGGTGCCCTATGCATCTGGCACCTGTTAGGTTCTTTTCTGTGTGACTTGAATGACTTTCTTCATGGAGGGCACAATTAGATGCAGACCTCATCTTTTAATTATGTAGCCTTTCCAAAGGGAAACAAACCCTTTATCTTTGTTAAAGTGTTGAAATCAAAAGACAAATCATACAGGTTACATTTGCTACTGAAAATTACTTCTTTTGGAAATGGAGATGCCCATTTGATTCTTTCCCTTTAGTTCCAGGTATATGTGCAAATATTACATTTTTGTGTAAGATAAACTTTACCACAGAAGACTGATACATCCTTACAAATAACCTTGACAAGACAGAGGATTGACCAAGCGCTGTTGGACAACGACAGCTGCAGATGGAGGAGGTAAAATCGGCGGAGGGCAGAATTAGAAAGAAAATGAAAAGCTGGCACCTGAGGCAGGAATTGAAGAGCGGACAGGGAGGGATATTCAAGTTACATTCTATAGGCATAAACAGGACAGGGCACAAATGGTAATATGTCAGGTGACACCCCGTCAGCCCTGGATGCTGTGAAAGCTAACCCAGGAGGAAGGGCAGAAACGAGGGGGACTGACACCCTATAGAAAGCAGAGGGGAGACTTGTACAGGAGAAGAAACAAGCTCAGGGGACACAGACCAAAAAGACCTGATCCCTGTGCTCTGACTACTCCTTGGGAACGGACTGGGCCCCCAGAGAAGCTATGGGATATTTATAAGGGTGATGGCTACTTGGATTTCTCAATAGTGATACGGATATTTCAGAGTAGTAGACATGACATGTTCATGCTTTGACACATCAGAGACTTGCTGACCCTCCCAGTGTAGGTCAGTTTCTAGAAACAGGAAAATATTCACTTGGAAATAATCCGTTCCCAATGCAAACCAATAAAGCAATCCATAGTCCATATCCCAGATCCCCTGCTTCATAGGCCTGCCACATGCTAGGTTGCTATTCCTCTACACTCTAGGTTCTCAGGATAATGAATCTGGATAATGAAGGACTCTGGAATTATCACAGTTAGCAGATCCTGTGTTTCCTTGCCCTTCCTGATCACTTCCTTTCTTTGGAAATCACAGTGTAGCCCAGTGTCATGAGCTTGCCTTACCTGCTCAGTCCCCTGACTAGCTCCAGGCTTCCTACTCAGTGTGATGATCTGTTGTCTCTCTAAAGGTTCAGGTCTTCCTCTGTGACAGTCCATTCCATGCCTGAGCACAATTAAAACAAACACCAGATGGCCTCAAAACAGAAAGACACTGGATGCGAAGGGACACAGGGAGCAGATATCTAGGCTGGTGGAATAAGGACTTACATAGCCCACACCTCTATAAAGCAATAAGAACAATGGAGACATTACTGAAATTATCCCCCCTTCTTAGGCCTGTCAAATCTGTGGAACCTGCAGACTTAGGATGGCAAGAGTAAGATTTATGTCTTTTCAACGGGGCCTAGCCCCATTTATCCTCTCACTTCGGAACATCAGTGGCTTTAAAACCACCGGAGGAGGCAGTTTGATGACTTCTCTATAATATGGTCATTGTTTGACTAGCCTCTCTGCTCTCATTTATAGGGCAGCTATGATTTTACCCCAGTGTGGTTAAAAAAGAAAAAAAATCAGTAGCATTTTTTTTTTTTTTTTTGAGTGTCACCTCTGTCAGCAGCTGTCCTGCAGTTGTTACGAACAAAGCCTGGCCAGAAATTTAAAAAGCAACTTGAGAGAACACAATTTCCTATGCGGCTTTGAAAATTCAGCTTTGAAAAGTTTCATTTTACTCTGAGGATTCTGGAGGCAAGCACAAGGAAGGGGTATATGTGTGTCCAAGAAAGACAACAGTCTCTCTCTTCTGACTGATCCCAAGGTCCTATACTAGCAGAATACGTATGATAAGAAAGAATTTTTTAAAATTATTTGTTAAATTCTGAATTGGTGTGTGTGTATGTGTGTGTGTGTGTGTGTGTGTGTGTGTGTGTGTGTGTATATATATATATATATATATATAGTACATAGGTCTGGACCACACAGGCATATTTTATAAGTATTCAATATATCTAGGAAGAGATCATTAGCACAAGGTGGATGGCTTACTCGATCAAACCACTAAAGAAATTCTCTGCACAACATCTGCTGGGCACTAAACTAATCAGGCAGAGATTTCAATAGCTGCTCATTACAAACAGGAATAAAGACTTTACAGAATTAGTCCAGGAAAGTCTGGGAAGGCAAAACAATATCTCAGCAAAAGCTAAACCCCAATGGGGGTGATAATCTTATTTCTAGAGTTATCATATTATATTATCTAAATGTGCAGTTGTCAGAAAATATACAAGATGCAGAGATAAACTAGAACCATAGCAGCTACACAGAAATAAAACAATCAAGAGGTCTGTTTTGTTCTGTTTTGTTCTGGAGGAGTCCCGGATGTCAGCTGGATGAGACGTAGACTGTAAATTAGTAAGAGCTATATTCACAGAACTAAGAAACACTGTCTATAAATCATTAAGGAAGTTAAAGGCATCTTAATAACTAGAGAAAACCAACAAAGCTAGCATACATGCACATGTCCAGACAGACAGACACATATGCACACACTCTCACATAGAACCTGATAGAGCCCTGCACTCAGGAAGTACAGTAAACGGAGTGAAGACCCTCATGTGAGGAGCTCAGCAGTGAATTTTGAACTGTCAGAACAAAAAGAACCAGCAAGATTTTGATTTTGGTCCATTGATATTACACAGCTCAAGGAAAAGAGAAGGACACATGAAGAGAGCTAGAGAGATCTGTGAGATGTGGGCAAATGGGCCAATATGTGCGCAAGGGGGTCCGAGAAGAGACAAGAGGGAAGGGGGACAGAAAGTCATGATCAAATGTATATGAGTGAGAATGCGGGCTAGCAAATCCCTGCTCCATAAGAAACAAGACAGTGAGTTTGGAGATACAATAAGAGGGCACAGGTAGTTACTCTAATCCACAGGAAACACTAAAGAGAATGGCTGAAGGTAACCGGCTACAGGGGTACACATAAATGACAATGTAAATGTTGAATTGCTTACTCTGCCTTCCCTCCTATGACTCAAAAGAGGATGCACACAACTCTGGCAGACTTTGGCTGACTGGTTACAATGTATAAAGATGATTTATCACAGATAAAGAAATGCAAATGGAATACATTGGTACCAGTGACTACATTATACGGGGGTTGAGTTACAATCAAGTAAAACTGGGTTGTTTTAGTTAGAATAGTAATTTTGTGAGCAACTACAAAGGAAATTAAAATATACAGAAAAGCATGCAGTCTATTATAGGGGCAAAAGCGGGTGGCACCATGTCAGCACCGTAAGGGACTGTTTTAAGTGAGGCTCGATTAAATATGTTAAAAAATAGGGACTGGCAGACAGATGACAAACCATGGGCTAAGCCACTCAATAGATATATTTAACGTAAAATTAACCAGTTATTCTTTCCAAGCTGTGGTGTACTGTGTAGCTCAGATTGACTCCAGACTTTCAGTCATCCTGCTTCTGATGTCTAAGTGCTAGAATTACAAGTACACGCCATCATACTTAGCTCAGAATTTTAAATGCAACGTTATAAGCGGGGCAGGATGAATAAGAAGATTTGCCGGAAGAACAGCAATGAAAAGGATGTTAGTGTGTCTCCATCTACACCCAGAGCAAAGAAAGCACAGTTTACAAACTGGCACATGAGGCTGGAGAGCTGATTTCTCAGGTAAGTGCTTGCTAGGCAAGTATGAAGACCCAAGTTCAAATCCTCAGCGCCAAATACTACTGGACATGTACTTGTAGTCACAACCTGCCTGAAGCAGAATCGCCATTCCTGGAGCAATCTGACTTCTAGACTAGCCAAATTGGCAGGCTCTGCGTTCAAAACTATGTCCTTCATGCATGTGCAGGCATTTGTATACACATGTGCCCATACATATTCTAAGACGGACACACATGAAAACATACCACACAAATACAAAAAAGTATATTAAAATTGTTACATGAGAGAAAGCAATTTGGTTCATGATATCATGAAGACACAGGAATATAAGGCACAATAATAAATGTGCCTAGCATGACAAACCAAAATAATACAAATCAACTGGAATAATTTAAGAGAAAAGTAGATAATAATAATAATAATTAATAATAATAGACAAGGCACATCTCCTCAAGTTCACAGCAACGTTTTCTAGGATAGATCATACATTAGAGCATAAAATAAGCTTTAACAAATGTAACAATTTTTGATATGGTACATATTACATTTTCCAATTACTGTGGAATTACAGGCAAAATCAGTAACAGAAGGAAATCACAAATATGTGAAAATTACCCAATCCTAAATGACCAATGGATCAAAAAAGGAATCATATGGGAAATTAGAAAATATTTTTAGTTGAAAGAGAATTAAATCACAGCATTCAAAACTTATGGCAGGCAGCAGAAACTGTGCTTCCAGGGAAATGCAGCTATAAACATACATAATTAAAACAAAATAAGGTCTTAAATCAGTAAGCTAAATGTCTACCTTAAGAAACTAGGAAGGAAAGGAGAGCCCTAAATCCAAAGCATGTAGAAGGAAGTAAACAAGAGCACACAAGTAAAAGAGACTGAGAAGTGAAAAAGAAAAAGTAAGACTTAACTAGCTTGAGTTGAGAGAAGGCGAGGAAAGTGTCACAGCAGTGATGTCACTTGGAATCAAACTCTCTCCATAATCCCATATTTGAACACTTGGTCCCCAGCTGGCCACCCTATTCCCTATTTGGGAAAAATGCAGAACCTGTAGGACAGTGGTTCTCAACCTCCGTAATGCTGTGATCCTTAAAGACACTACTTCATGTTGTAGTGACTCCAAACATAAAATCATTTTCTTCCTGTTATGAGTCATAATGTAAATATCTGATAGGCGAGCCCCCAGGGGGTCGGGACCCACCAGCTGAGAATCACTGCTTTAGAAGTGGGTTTCTAGGAGTGGACTTTAAGCAAGCGTTGATAGCAGAGCTCCACTTTCTGTCTGCTTCCTGTTTCCTGATGATAGACACATTGTGACCTACTGCTTCATGCTGTTTCCTAATGGTAGATACATTGTGGCCTACTGATTCCTGCTATGGAAGCCATGGCTTCTTTGCAATAACAGACTACATCCACTTAAACTCTCAGACAAAAGAAACCTTTCTTCCTAAAGCCTCTTCTTGTTGGTGTGTAGTCACAACAATGAGAAAAGTAATTAGTGTACACACACTTGTGGGGCTGTCTGTGTGAGCGTTTCCAGATATAATAGCAAGAACTGAGGGAGAAGAGTCACCCTGAATGTGGGAAGCAGTATCCATAAGGTGGGGTTCCCAACCAACCAAATGCAAAGGAGGAGCTTACACGCAGAAGCCCAAGGATTCGGACTGCACATTCTCCAGTCTTTGAATAGATTCACAGCACTCAATTTCCAGGGGATTCCATTGGACAGGGTTGCTGCTTAGAGTCTACATTATGCCTACTGCTTACACAGAGTTAGTGTTTCTCATACGTGAGACTCATAACTGCTCCATTTATCTATCTATCATCTATCTATCATCTGTTTGTCTATCATCTATCTATCTATCATCTATATGTTTGTGTATCATCTATATTCTATATATGTATCTATGTAGCTATCTATCATCTATCTGTTTATGTATCATCTATCTATCTATCTATCTATCTATCATCTGTATTTTTGGACAAGGTCTTTCAACAAAGCCCAAGATGATGGCCTCAAATTTATGATCACCCTGCATCCACCATCCAAATGTTGGGGTACAGCCTGTGTGATGACACCCAGCTACTACTTCAATTTTTAACAAATGGAAAGTGGAGTAATTATCATAAAGTTATGATCATTATGATTACATCTAGGAAGAGAGTTTTACAGAAACTCTATTCATGTCACATGCAGATATGCAATGTGTTGGTCAGATTTCTATCACCAATAAATAAACATAAAGGAGGTAGGGGGCCTATATTGGCTCACAGATTTAGAAATGTCAGTCTGTGGTGGACTGGTTCTATTGCTTTTTAGCCTAGGGCTTAACAGAAAATTGTGGTGGGGAGCCGTGGCAGAGAAAAGCTGCTTGTCTTGGGGTGGTCATGAGGGACCCAGGAACCCAATATCTACTTCAATAGCACATCTCCCACAATATGGTATCCTTAGACCAGGTCACATCTCTTACAATTCTACTGAGACTGGGCAAAAGGGCATTTAGGCATGACAGCAATAGGAGAGCTGCAGCTGTGTCTGAGTAGCTGTTGGTGGCCAGAATGCCCCTTTGGGCTTAGATGCCCTTGGTGCCACAGTTAGGGTCTTCCTACTATATCAGAACACAGAGCCCCAGGGCACTTTTCAATTGCTACATGTGGGCAACAACCAAAGTTCTGCTTCCCAGAAGATTATGGCTTCATTATGATAGACATTGTGGCCTTATGCCCCTTCCCCTTGGTGGGCATTTCAAGAGGACCATGGGAAGGAAGTCTCTGAAAGGAAGACCTAGCCCGCCATGATGTGGTAGGGAAATCAGGGCCACCTTACCCATTTGACTATGCCATCCACTGCATGATACCTATGACAGAGACAAATGAGCTGGAGAGAGAGAGAGAGAGAGAGAGAGAGAGAGAGAGAGAGAGATATCAGCTCTATTTCTCTCTCTTGTTCTCTCTGACAAACTATTCACTTTCCTTTGCTTTATTTTGCTATACTAAATAAACTTCTGTTTAAACTGTGTCTCAGCTGAATTCTTTTCTTTGAGAATGTAAAAGAAAGAGCTTTCCAGTCACATTACCACCTTAGTTATACATGACCCTGAAGCAACCATTCAACACATGAGCCTTTTGTGCTCAAATGCACAAAAATCATGCCAAAAATATAATTTTTATCTGCTAGTCAATTTCTATTTCTCTCTGTCTACTGGTAGCAAGGATGAATCCCAGCCTGTCTGTGGCTTTTCACCTTCTCTAGGTTTTCATCTAAAAGTTCCCAGGAGATGGCACAAATTCTCTCATCTATCTGCCTAGTTTTCAGTTCTTGATCTGTGCAAGAATGCCAACCATGCAGTCTTATAAAGTCTGGCTCTTCAGGAATTTGGGCTGTTTGTACTCCTCTTAGGCTCTGTAAGCCTCTTGTGGTCTAGAGTCTGTCAATAAATCTGTGCTGTACTCAGGGGAAATGATATTTTCTGCCAGCTGCTGGACCACTGGGACTTTGTCCTGGGTTCCCTGTTCACTGACCAAGGAGATGCTCTGAGACCTGTCACTCCCAGCCTCAGCATTCACTGGGAGACACGGGTCCCCTATCAAGTCAGAACTCCAAATCTCATTTCATTGTGTGAATGAGGTATAATTTATTTAACCATTCTCCTTTTGGATATTTAGACGGCATTAATCTTTTACTGTCAAATGTTATGCCGTCTAGAAGTTCTCTGTGATGAAAGCTTAAGCCATTTCCACTATTATGTCTTTAAGAGAATTCTTAGAAGGGTAATTTATGTGTCAGAGAACATGCATATTTTAAGGCTTCCCCTATAGGCTGCCAAGTCACCCTGCAGAAACGTGACAATTTCCCCCTCACCAGCAGTGCTAAGACTTCTCGCTCCTTTAAAGCTTATACCATTCAGCAATGAATTAGTCACCTAGGCCACACTCCTGCTGTGTGTTTACATATAATTTCTATACCATTCATGACTCCATAATAAAGACATACTCTGTTAATACATGGGTTGAACTGGTTTTATTCGAATACCAGGTTATGGATGAACTGTAAGACCAGCAATGTACTGCTTGGTGAAATTCCATCAAAGCTAGTGATCAGATTTGTTTTTATTTTTACACGATCTATACTATTTTTAAATTTCTGTAGGAACAAGGCATATTGTCTGCTAGGGGAATGACCCTCCAATGAAAGTCATACTTTGACAGCCTGATTCTGGGATTAGAGTAAATCAAGGGGCCCAAAAGGTCTTTGCAGCTGAACTAAGATCACAGGCCTTGATTATGGGATAAGATAGAGCTGGATCCTAAGTCATTTGTCAAGTGGAAAGGGGACAAGATTGTAAGTATGAGGGGGACCAGGGTTCTGCTGTGGCTTCCACAGGCAAAAACCAGCACCTCAGAGCTCACACTGGCAGCCAGAAGGAAAGTGACCTTTGTCATGTCAAAAGCTTGAATGGCATTCCAGAAGATTTTTCCCAAGCTCCACTAAAGAGCCCCGTGTCCTGACACCTTGATAGTCGCACGTACTTGTGAATGACTGTCAGTGTATTTGTGCTCTTTCAGCAGCTAACTTTGTGGGACTGGGTACAGCAATGGTAGGGCAATAATTCATTGACATAAATGTAAGGATTGAATGAGCAGATGAATCCAAAGTGACCTTTTGAGTGGGAAGTGTCATCTACTGTCTTCCAAAGACTCATGGGACCCTAAGCCCATTTTAGTCCAAATCTCTCTTCGATATTTTGTCCCAGAATGAGTGTGCTCTTTCTGTAGCTTCCAGAGTGAGATGATCATGTGATACGTCCACCATCTCTGCTCTGTTGAGATAATGCTCATTATTTTCAGTGTTGAGTGTCTGCTTTGTGCTTGGGAGCATTTCCTGTCAAGCACAGGTACCATTTCTTGTCTTCCCCAGTGGATTCAGAAATAAGCCCCTGTGTGCATTCACTTTGCTCATCAGAAGCTCTCGAACCTCCTTCTCTAAGCATTGTTTTCTCCCGGGCTCTAAAGCATCTGTTCTCAACCTGAGTGTTGTGACTCCTTTGGGGAATGTCAAACTACCCTTTCACAGGGGTTTCCTAAGACCACAGGAAAACACAGATATCTACATTGTGATTCATAGCAGTAGCAAAATCACCATTATGAAGTAGCAACACAAATAATGGTATGGTCGCTGGTCACCACAATATGAGGAACTATGTCAAAGGTTGCAGTGTTAGGAAGTATGGGAGCCACTGCTCTAAATCTATTACCACAGAAATATATGGAATTAAAAACAAATTTGTGTTCTAGAAGTTTACTTCTAAGTTTGTAGTTTGCCATTCCAAACACATTTCCACTTAGAAACAATAGGAAAGAAATAATCGTGACTCTCACTACAATAGCCCAGAAACCCTACTTAATTTAAAGTTAATTCAAACTAATCTTAAAATAATTTAAGTGTATGTAAGTATCATTTTATTTTACCCATGGGAAGACAGATTCAGCTGTCAAGTTACTAATGGAAACTTAACAACTTGCCTAGAAAATTTAGCCCTTGGGCAGCAGCATTCAGGATCGGTGGTCCCGCTGCACAACAGAGCACACATTCCTGCGTTTAAAGAATCTTTTGTGTGCACTCAGCCACTTCTCTTAGTTTCCTTTGGTTCTCTGTCTCAGGAGCTCCAGTTGTCTGCACATTGGGTAATTCTGTTCTCTCTTGCTTGTTCCCAACTACTTTTATACATCAGGGTTCTATAACTGTCATCACTACCTCCTGGCATCTGTACACCCATCATCCTCAATATGTAACTGCCTAAAACATCTGAGGGAAGAAGGACTGGCACTCAGCTTCACAGAGAAGTCAGGCTCAGCTCCAGACCCCAACTGTGCATGCATGTGACATCATTCAAAGGTGGTGCCACACAGTCAGAAGTGACCCATCTTTAAGACATACCACACATGATCTGTCTTGAAGATACCACATCTGCTCCCCTTGCTTTCCCTTTGTATCTAAATCTTGTATACTGGACTGAAGAGATGGCTCAGTAGTTAAGCACCTGCTACCCTTGAGACCTAGGTTTGATCCCCGGAGCCCATATCTACAACCACACGTAACTCTAGCTCCAGGGCATTTGGCATGCTCTTCTGGACTCCATGGAGAGTGTAATCACATGTTCAAACTCACGCATAGAAGTATTCATATATAACTAATTTGAAGAGAATAATAAAATATAAAAGTATCATTTCTATTTTATGGCTAGGCACATGTGGCTGATTTTCAGGAAGCTTTTCCTAGAAGTCCCGTCTTCATCTCGTTATCTCCCATGGAAACTCACTGCTACTTATGAGTTAGAAACACAACAAATGAGCAATTGCAAGTATGGATTTAGAATACCAGTTGTTGAATGACTGAAGTAATTAAGCAGGGAGAGCACGTTAGATAAAATAAAGATGATGAGGGAGGGTGCTGGACGGAGTCACCGTAGGGATGGAAAGCACAGAGCCTCGTGTGCTGAAGACGGCAGAAGGTAAACCATCACAAGGTAGCTGTGGAGCAGATGGGGTAGGGCCGCCCTTGGAGCCTCGGGGATGCAGACATCAGAATACGTTCTGAAAGCGACAGGGAGCCATCTAATGCTTTATTAAACCAGGTATTTAGAAAGATTAAATTAGCAGCATTATGGAAGATGGACACAGGGGGCTTATTAAGAAGGTATTTTGGTCATACGGGGGTAATGGGTATGAATTTTAAAGGTCCGCCCTGAATGGATAGCAACCTGAGCAAAGCCCACAGCTGTTCTAGAATTGATTTAAACGCCTGGTGCTAGGTCTTGGTTTTATTTCCTGCAGAAATGTACTGTAGTCACATCAAGTCAAAGGAGTCCGGCTGTGGCTTCTCTGAGGTTTGGGGTCCAGGACAGAAGGAGAAGGAAGGCAGGGGGTGGGCAGCACTGCTTTCTCCTTCTGTCCTGTGTGGAAGCTGATGACCCTCATATGTCCTGGGTAGGCATGTAGCACTGGGCCCTCTGTCAGAGGTTGTGTGGTCACTGTCCCCACAGAATGCCCCACATGAGGATTCTCATGATGATTGTGAGCGAGCTGGGAGACTCTTCTCTGACCGTGGGAGATATTCGACACCTCCTGCCATTCCACCCGAGAGGGCTCTAGGCGGACGTTTCTGTCTCCTAACATCGCCTCAGGACCAGAAGTTTTGGATACTATGAGTTTCTAGATTTTGTTGTTGTCTGGTTCTGGGAAGGTTCCCTGTGAGTGTCTCCTGTATCTCTCTCTGGGGAGAAGGGGCTCCAGGTAAAATGAATGACAGCAGAGAAAAGGTCTGAGTCTGGGTAATCAGCTGGGTTAGGACTTTGACACACTTGGTCAACACATGACTCTAATAATCTGACAGCAAAGACCTAAAGAGAAGAAAGAATGGGGAAAAAAAATTATTATACTGACTCAGAGTACATCTGGATCTGTTCTGTGAGGCTGTAGCAGAACACTCAAGACTCAGTAATTGATTTTTAAAAATTCAATGTATTCATATGTTGTGTGTGTTTTTGCATGGGCGCTCATGTGCTACAGTGAACATATGAAGGATACAGAACCACCTGAGGGAGGGGCTTAGTTCTCTTCTTCCACTGCGTGGGTCCTTCTGAGCTCAGTCCTGGTGGCAAGTACATTTACCTATTGAGCCCTCTCACTGTCCCTGAAGACTGGGTGATTTGCAGAGGAACCATAGTTGTGAAGGCTGTGAAGGCTGAAGGGAGGGTCTGTCATCTTGTCAGTGGCCTTCTTGCGCTCTCTCCCTCTCTCTCTCTCTCTGTGTATGTGTGAGAGTATGGGAAGGTTAGCTCACCTCTCTTGCAGCAAACCCCTTTGTGACAATGGACTCACATCGGTAATAATAGTGGTATTAATGCATTCTTGAGGACAAAGTATCACAGCCTAATCACCTCTCAAAGATCCCTCCTCCCAGTACCGTTTTGTTTGGGGATGAAATTTCCAACATCTGAGCCCTGTGGGACACACTCACCCCTCAGCAGAATATCTCTGTATGTTGTAGATAGAGCGCTGAATGAAGGCTTTTAACATTTTGAGTCTGAATGGATATGGGACAAATAGCATTGCAAAGATGAAAACACAGACGATCCAAAAACAAACAAACAAAACAAAGCCCTGCCTATCATGTGCTGGCCAATGGCTTGACCTGCTTACACTCAAAAGATGGCACACATGTTGAATAAATGTCACACATGGAAAGCAGGTTGAAAATGAGGATACCCATTACTCAGTTACCCTGGGACTTCTGCCCAGCAGGATGACTAGATGTAACCACTGGGCACCGAGGAGCAGCTGGCATTTCAAAGTCATATGAAGATATTATCCAGTGAATATAGAATGAGAACCATAGATTAGTGACTGTGGAATAAGACAATGGTCTCTTCTTGTCTTCAGACTGTTTCTAAGCTATCCTGCCATTAGAATTGTGATTTTCTTCCACCTACAGACTAAGAGGACGCGCTGACAAATTTTACTACACTATTCATGTCCTATTCTTCATCTGTCACCCTAAACCTCTATCATTTCCTTATGACAGTTTGCAATTTCTTAAATTACTATGAATCTTCCGCTACTTACGATTTAAATTGACGACTTCCCTTTCAGGGACGCACACTAGACCCCTTGGTGTGGCTTAGAAAGCACCCTCCAATTGCTTGCAATATGCTTGCGAATCATCTCTCCGGTGGCTTATTTCCTGGGATGCTTTCCACAGATGGCTAATCTTGCCCATTTGAGGTTGATTTCTGTCAGCTCTAACCTCTAAGCATGGCAGCATCTGCCTGTCTTCATTTTAGGCTCTGCGTGTTGTTGCTGGTTTTTTTTTCTCCAGCCTTCCTTCCTCAATTTTCGCATATTTCTGGCATTTTTCAGAATTCAGGATGAAAGGTAATAGGGTAAGTAGTGCTGCCCTCATTTGGCAATATATTAGGATTTGTGTGTGCATGAGAGAGAGAGAGAGAGAGAGAGAGAGAGGGAGAGGGAGAGGGAGAGGGAGAAGGAGAGGGAGAGGGAGAGGGAGAGGGAGAGGGAGAGGGAGAGGGAGAGAGAGAGAGAGAGAATGTGTTATGGGGTATGGAAAGTCAATACATAATTTTTTTCTTTCTCTTTTTTTCCTTCCCCAGTTCTTTTTCCTGCCCCGTGTAGTGAATTAGGAACCCAACATTGGAAAGATAGCATGTGGTTTTACCAGAGGGTGGAGAACAGCTCCTGGAACAGAGCAAGTACTAAGCAAATACCGAGGCTGGGTCTGACTGCATGGGCTTGTGGTCCCAGCCATTCAGAGGGTGAGGCAGGAAGATCTTAAGTTCAAGGCCAACCTGGGCAGTGTAGGGATTCCCTGTGTTAAATTTATCTTATAACAAAGGAAGGGGGACTGGGTAATATAGCTCAGTGATCAAACAGCTGCCTACCTTTCACAAGACCTTAGGACCAGTCCCCAAAATTATAACACATGAATAGGGGACGGATGAATAAGCAGTCTTACATACAATTAAATTGGTTTCCTGATACTTTCCTGCAAAACCAAACTAACCCCATCCTCTACCTGACAATAGGAAGCCCCTCCCTTGGAGTTGGAAGGTTTCCTCCTCCAGCCTCCTGGCAGCAGGCTGGTACCAAAGGAACCAAGGGCAAGCAATGCCCACCTGAAGGGCAAGCAATCTCCCTCTCACCCAGAGATGCTCTTCTGAGAGGAGTCACCTCATGGGGCAAAATGCCATGGACTAAATTCTCTTTTATAACAGTCCAGCCTCTCCCAAGTCACTGACATTCAAAGGCCAACCAATGGTCAAGTAGAAGCTTTACCACCTCAGAGAGCAGAGGTGAAAGCATTTTGTCACCATTTCCTAAAACTGGGGGGAGAACACAAAATATGTGGTCTACCATCTTAACATTTATTTTTCTCTTTCCCCTGTGCCAGTGACAGAACTCGGGGTCTTGGGCGTTTTGGGTGAGAACTCTATTAGCAAGATTCACCCCTAGTCTTCATGTACTTAAAGCCTCGAAGCTCTGTGGCATCAATGGCATATATTTTGATGAGACCTGTCACTGCTGAACACCACTGGCGCTCTCCTTGTGCGGCAAATCTGAAATACAAATACAATGCACATTTATACTCATTTCATAAAAAAAAACCCCCATGATCCCACCTCATCACCTCTGGCAACAGCTGCTCCACTTTCTGTGTCTATGAGTTTAACTTTATAGAAGGCCATGTTTTAAAACCAGCCTTGTCACAACTGCACGTTACACAGAAAGGCAAAACTTAGACTGTGGTAACATGGGCTTTGCACTTTAATAGTTCCCTAGAGTTAATAGTTAATAGTTCACTGCAGCCAACACTGGCTCCTCCCGTCCTCCCTGCCCACAAAACTAGAGAGTGAGCAGGGATGGGAGGCGGGCCCTTCCGGACAGGTAGATTGATAATATGTCCAAAAGGGCCTGACTAGAGCACTCAACCTTCTCTTGGAAGGGGATATGAGATGGAAGTGGGAGGGGCCAGGAGCCGTGCATAATGTTCGTTCCCCTTGGTGCCTTAAGGCTAATGAATGTCAGGTGTGTGGAATGTGAGGCCTCATTCTAATTGTCAACTAGCCCACACCAAGCAAACTCTGATGATGAGCTGGTAGGATGATGCTAATTATCTGGAGAATTTTGTCGCTGTATCATCAAGTCATGTTTAGCTATCTAACACTGTAAAGGGAATAAATCAGCTGCCTCGGAGGCTGTTTCTGACAAACTGCGTATCTGTGTTTATTTCTCACCTGCTTTCTAGTATCCCAGAAAGAGTGAGCATCAACCCTGCTGCACAGACTAAAGAGATGATCATCCTCGGGAGCTCGCTCTGTCAACCCAGACTGAGTCATTGGCCTGAGTCAACTGCTGTCGAGATAAGCCCGGTGTTAAAACACTTCCGGAGAGTGGAGGCATGGGGAGTAAGCAGGAAAGACTGAAGTCGATTTCTCCTCAACAGAAGTGCTCCCATCATGTCTCAGAGTAACGGGGCTGAGATGCTTCCGGCCCTTCTCTTTCTCTGTAAGTTGTTCACAGTTTTGACTGAGGCTGAAACCAACGAAAGATATAATGGTAACTGGTTCTTGCTGGGAGCTCTGTGAAGTAAGTGGCGTCAAGGAGGCATTCCGCTACAAGAAGCGTTGTCTATTCCAGAAAAAACAAAATGGTTTCTATGACCAACATATCAAGATTAGTATTTAGGCTCTGGTTAACATTATCTGGCTAAAAACTTATCAAAGACTCATTTAGATTGGAAAGAGATAGAATTCATGAAGAGTGTGAGGTTGAAAATCTGAAAAACAAGAAGCAACAGGTTTCCTGAAAGAGCACGTGACTGCAAAGGGCTTCCTGAAAGAGCACGTGACTGCAATGGGTTTCCCAAAAGAGCACGTGACCCCCACTCTCTAAGATGGAGCTCACACAGACAGAACCTTGCCTTCTCTAGAGTTTTCTCTTCTCATCTTAGAGGGCTGTGTTACATTTGTTTTCCAAGAATCTTAACAAGAACAAACAGGTACAGGGGTTGGGGATGTGGCTCTCTGATAGAGCTCTTGCCTAGCAGGTGTAGTTCCATCCTTAGCACAGAGGAAATGGAGTAGGTTGTGTCCGAGTTTCGTTCCTGTTGCTGTGATAAAATACTCTGACAAAAAGCCGCATAGAGGAGAAATGGTTTGTTCCATGTACAACTCCAGGTTACAGCCCATCATTGTGCGGAAATAAATTCAGGATAAATAAAATAAATAAAAATAAAAGCACCTGGTCACATCACTCCCACAATCAAGAACAGAGAGAAATAAATGCATCCTTGCCTGCTCGTTTGTTTGTGATCAGCTGCATTTCTCCGCTCTTACACAGAGTAGGACCTGTTGCCTAGGGAATGGTGTTACCCACAGTGGGTGGGGGTCTTCCCACACAATTATCTTAAGAAAGTCACCATTAATCATGTTCACAGGCTAACCCAATGTAGATAGTCCTTCACTGAGCCTCTTTTTTCCAGGTGATTCTAGGTTGTGTCATGTTGACAATTAAAGCTGACCATCACAGAATGCGACTGAGGTTATATGTAAAAAAAACACTTGGAATTAAAGAAGAGCCGTTCCCAGGGCACTCACCCTTATAGTTTATCCATGCGTTGTTACCAATCGGCCTGTGGGATTGCTACCAATCAAGTGCTCTACTCTGGCAGAAACTGTGAGTAGACAAGAGAAGCTTGAAAGTGCTATTCTGTGGCCACTTTTGCCCCCTAGGTGCTCGGCAGTAGCAGCAGAGAGATAAGACTCACAGGAGGTGCCATCCTCTGGCATTGCAATCCCTTGGCAGGCCCCTGGTGTCGGGATCCTTGGGGTTAAACTCTTATATGAGCCTAAAAACTTAGCCTTAGTGAGAGCCAGCCTTAGAGGTGACTGGCAGCTGTCTGAACCCTCCCACTGCCTGGTTCCTACAGATCCCCTTCTCTGGGTTCCTTTTTTTTTTTTTTTTTTTTTTTTTTTGGTTTTTCGAGACAGGGTTTCTCTGTGTAGCCCTGGCTGTCCTGGAACTCACTCCGTAGACCAGGCTGGCCTCGAACTCAGAAATCTGCCTGTCTCTGCCTCCCGAGTGCTGGGATTAAAGGTGTGAGCCACCACTGCCCGGCCTTCTCTGGGTTCTTAAAGCCTTTCTCCTTCCTCACTTACTGTCTCCTTGATGACCCTCTGTCCTGTCTGCTCACCAGTGGTTCATCTGCTGATTCTTCAGTGACAAGGGGGCTGGCTGCCTTGCCACCTTTGCATCTCAGGCTTCAGTCTCTGGCACTGCTGGTCCACTGGCTGTCACTGCGGCTTCTTTTTCAGCATCACCAGCCCAGCCACAGTTCTAAAAGACCACTTGAAATATGTCTTTTGCATGGGCTAGTGTTGCAATGCCGGGGAGACAGCACAGAACAGTGTCTCCCAGCCTACTTGGGGAGCCGGCTTGCTCAATCAGAGGGGGGTTGTTTCAACAGACCAACATTGCTTGCATCTTTAGCACCAGGCAGGCCTTCCCCTTGGTAGGCCACCAGTGCTTGTTCTCCGGCTCAAGTGGAAGTGACTGAAGAGCCATCGTGAGGTCGCTGTGGCTCATGATAGCAAAAAGTCTGGTATAAACTGCTTCAGACAGTCTGGGCTGGACCACCCCATTCAGGTGCCTGAATAATGAGCTATGATCACCGTGTGGTTCTTTCAAGGCTTTCTGTGGGGTGATGACAACAGCTGGCATAAAGGTTGTCCGGTCATCATTGATTAACAGTCTTTTTGCTTAAGGTAGCCAGGGCGGCATGGGAGAGTCCAACAGCTGCTAATGACAGGGTCCCAGGGTCTCAACTTTGCAATGTCTTGCATTTTGGGAAAGTGAACCTCACAAGGAGTGTTCATAATATGCACATGAAGAACATATCAAAATTGAAGGGGATCTAGCTGTGCCTAGTGCCTCAGCAAGGGGGGTTATCTCAGGCTAGTGTTCAAGGTCTCATTATTATAGAAATATTCTCTGACAGATGGTCCTCATATGTAATTCTTACTGCAGAATGGGGTGGCATAAGCCTATAGATCTAAAGTAGGAGAGTCATTTTAGCTTAAGAGTTCAAGGTCAGCTGAGGGAACAGATGAGATTGCCTCTCTTTCATATTCCCTCTCTCTCTCTCTCTCTCTCTCTCTCTCTCTCTCTCTGTGTGTGTGTGTGTGTGTGTGTGTGTGTGTGTGTAGACAAGAAGATAATCTTAGCAAGGCCACCTTTGAGCCAGGGTCACTCATTAGCCTGAAGCTTATTAATTAGACAGACTAGTAGTGAGCCCCAGGGTCCTCCTGTCCCCACCTTCTAAGCACTGGCGTTACAAGTGAGTACAGCCATGTTTGCCATTATTGTTACAGTAGTCTGTGGATCCGTGGTATTTTATCTTCACACAGGCATAAGGGCTCTGTACCTTGAACACTAGCCTGGAATAACAAAAATTCTCACCCAACACTGACATCAAGGAGGACCAAGTAGGGCTTGTGGCTTCTACTCTCAGGCGCAGGGTCTGTTTTGTTTAGCAAGGATGCTCTGTGGGAGGGGAGAAAGGGAGTCGAACTCTGAGAAGGCCCAGCTCCTCTGGGTATCATTTCTTCTTACTAAGAGCAGTGTCCTACTTCCCAGCTTCCCGAGCACTCTCCCAGCCCTGGGGCTGGCTCACTCACTCTTTGAGACTCCCTTACGAAACTTCTGGAAACTGCGAGAAAGCTGACCTGGTGGGCTCTGCTGCTAGATGTATATTGCCTTCAGAGACCTGAATTTAAAAAATCTCCCACAGCAAACCTTCTTGCAAGACATTTTATTCCCTATAAAAATTCTGACACTGTTTGTAAAACTGTCATTCTGAAAGAGGTCATTTTTTATCATTAATGGACTTTTTAAGCTGATTTGGTACTCAGCTAAATAAATAGGCAGTGGGGAAAAAAAGCTTAAAATACATTATTCTTGACAGGAATCAAATGAGTGCTTAGAATTCTGGGACTTTTATCAGGGTGGCCCCACTAAGCTGAGAACAAAGAAGCATAAACGCTTGAGAAGATCCCTCCACCATAGTGGTGTTGTTCTCGAGGTAAACTTTGCACATGGCTGAGTTTCCACTAGAGTGAATGTCACACTCATGGTATCTGTGTGACATCCTGCCTCCCTTCATGGGAGCTGGTGTCTAGCTGTGGTGAGGTGGAATCAACACAAAACCTTCAGGAAAAATAACGTTTTGAAATTCTGCTGGTTTATAGAATTCCTTATCCTGAAAGGGGAGAGAGCCATATTGACATCTCAGCAAGTATTTTAAAATGACATAATGTGTGTGCAGGAAAATCATTGCCTCGATGTAGAATCCAGAAGTTCTGGGTGACACTGAGCCGGTAGTGAGGGAGGGTTGCTTTCTCTTTGTAACCCCCACTTCCTCACCCTGTGACCTCGAGGCAGCTGCGTGAATGCTTTCGGTTTCAAATAAAATGCTGCTAGATAAAGGGTAGAGTACTGTGTCAGACTTAATATATATACTAAGTTCAACACAGTTACACACACAGAGAGGGAGAGGGAGTGTGTCTACATAGTGTGTGTGTACACACACTTTGTGTGTGTGTGTTTGCTTTTTGTAAATAGCTTTACTGAATTCACATTCCACATAAGCTCATTCATTTAGAATGTACATGCCAGAGATTTTAGTACATCCATGGCCTATTACAACGATCGACCAGTCAAACTGAGGACATTTTCACCGTCTTAAAAAGAAAAGCTCAGGCCGGCAGTGGTGGCGCACGCCTTTAATCCCAGCACTTGGGAGGCAGAGGCAGGCGGATTTCTGAGTTCGAGGCCAGCCTGGTCTACAGAGTGAGTTCCAGGACAGCCAGGGCTGCACAGAGAAACCCTGTCTCAAAAAAAAAAAAACAAAAATAAAAAACAAACAAAAAGAAAAGCTCTGTTGTTTACCCATGTGTTTCCTGTCTCCCTGTCTCCAAGCTCCAGTCCTAAGACAGGCCTGTTCCACCTCCTGTGATCCTCTATAGATTACTGTTTCTGGACAAGAAACAAGGGACTAACAACACACATATGGCCATCTATGTGCATGGGTCCTTTCTGAGATCCAGCCATGCTACTGTAAATATATGCCAGAGTGTGGATATGCCACGGTTTTGTGTTCCATTCTCCATGTTCAACGTGTCGACAATTGCTTGTGTTACTTCCGTGTTTTGGCTCTGGCGAGAAACACTGCTGTCATCATTTGTACAAAAGCTTTCTAACATATAGCCTGTGTGCTGGAGGGATGGTGTAGTGGGTACAAATATGAATGTTCTTCCAGAGCACCCAGGTTTGAGTCCAGCATCCGCATGGAGGTTCACAATCATCTGTAACCCAGTTCCTGGGGATCTGACACCACCGTTTGGTTTCTGTGAGCCTAAGTACACACATGGTACACAGAAATACACCCAGCCAGCCACCAGCATACATAGTTTATAAGGTACAGTATACATAGTAATATAGCTTAAGAAGATATTTTCTAACACTCATGAGTGATGGCTCAGTGGTTAACATCTACATCCACTCATTGCACATATGTGAAATTGCTCCATTATCTAGAATGATTTTGCGTGGGCCACAGTTTAATGAACCAGCAAACTGTTTTGCAAACTGGTTTACACTGTTTTACATTCTTCCCTCCTCATTTCTTTCTTTCTTTCTTTCTTCATTCATTCACTTTACATCCTGATCCCAGTTCTCCCACCCCCCCACTCACCTCCCGTTACATGGCCCCTCCCCCACCCCTTTCCTTCTCCTCTGGTAAGGGGGAGGCCCTCCTGGGTACCCACCCACCCTGGCCTGCATCAAGTGCTGCAGGACTGAGCACATCTCCCACTGAGGCCAGACAATGCAGCCCAGTTAGGGGAACAGGATCCATAGGCAAGCAACAGATTCAGGGACAGTCCCTGATCCAGTTCTTGGGATTCTTGCATGAGGAGCTAGCTACTCATCTGGTACATATGTATGGGGGGCCTAGGTCCAGCCCGTTTATACTCTTTGGTTTGTGGTTCAGTCTAAGAGCCCCCAAGGGTCCAGGTTGGTTTAAAATGGTCATTGGAGTTGGATAGAGGGAGGGAACTGGGCGTGAGAGGGGATGGAGAAGGGAACTGGGAACCAGGTGTAGGGAAACCTGGGGGGGAGGCCGGGGAGTGAATGGGAAATGGCAGCAGTAGGGCGGGCGGGGGCATTTCTAAGGTGTGCCAGCGATCTGGGATTGGGGAGGCTGCAGGAGTCTATGAGGGTGGCCCTATCGGAGACACCTAGCAGTGGAGGATATGGAGCCTGAAGTGCCCACCTCCTGCAGCCAGGCAGGACTCCCAGTGGAGGGATAAGGACACCAACCCACCCACAAAACCTTCAACCCAAATTTTGTCTTGTCTAGAACAAATGTAGGGACAAAGATGGAGCAGACACTGAGGGAATGGCTAACCAATGACTGGCCCAGATTGAGACCCACCCTGTGGACAAGCCCTAATCCCAGACATTAATGATACTCTATTTTGCTTGCAAACAGGAGCCTAGCATAACCGTCCTCTGAGAGACTCCACCTAGCAGCTGATTGAAATGGACGCAGAGAGCCACACCTAAGCATTAGATGGGGTATGGGAAGTCTCGTGGAAGACATGGGAGAAAGATTGAGGGACCCGGAGGGAATAGGGATTGTTTTACTTTTATTTTATTTGTTTTTTTCGAGACAGGGGTTCTCTGTAGCCCTGGCTGTCCTGGAACTCACTCCGTAGACGAGGCTGGCCTCGAACTCAGAAATCTGCCTGCCTCTGCCTCCCGAGTGCTGGGATTAAAGGCGTGCGCCACCACCGCCTGTCCCGCGCTACGGTCTCGCCAGCAAGAACGACGCGGCACACATAGGATCCTTCTGCAGTAACAGCTTTAATGCATCTTGAGAGGGAGAGCATAAGCTTGCCACGAGTGGAGACCCAGAACAATAGAATACTCGCCCTTTATATGGGTCACAGCGCTTGCCTGGGACATGGAGCTTCCCCATTGGCTCCCGCACACCAGGCCAGATGCCGCCACGAGAGAGGCTGAGACTCTGAGGTGGAAAATTACCTGGTGCATGCGCACTAGCCTGTTTACAACTTGTCCTCGGCCAGATGTAGGCGCTATCTTGTAATGGCGGATGTGGGTGCTCAGGCGGCTCCCAACAACCGCCCGACTATTTTACATTCTTAATAACAAGATACAATGGTTTTACTCTTGCACATGTTTTCTGACTTCTTCCTGCCTGACTGATTGGGTGTGAATTTGCTACCTCATAATCCCAAATTTCATTTTTTCTGAATGACCGTCTTAAACAACTTTTTATAGGTTATAAGTGTGTATATATGTGTGTGTGTGTGTGTGTGTGTGTGTGTGGTTATTTTATTATTTTTGTGGTTGTGTCTTTGTTTTTATGACAAAATCTCATTGTGCAGTCCAGGGTAACCTCTAACCTGCAACCTTCTTGCTTTAACCTTCCTAAATATCTTATAGGCACACACCACCATTTCCAGATTCATAATATTCTTCAATATTCTTTTACTTTTGCTGTGTGTGGTAATGAATAACTTTAATCCTAGGACTTGTGATTTCAAGTCCAGCCTGGTCCACATAGCCAGTTGTAGGACAGACAGAAATACACCATGAGACCCTGCCTCAAAAATAAAATATTTTTTTAAAAAATATAAAACCAGGCTTACTTGGCATCCTCTGTCCTCCTGCCTCAGTTTCCCTTCTTGTCTCCCCCAAATTCTGGGATTTTAGACATGTGTCACCTCGTGGTGTTTTCCATCTTGTTGGAGTGGAGTTGGCCCAGTTTTTCTTTGCTGCTCATGCTTCCAGGTTATATAAGAATTTCTTGCCAAACACAGTCATGAAGGTTTGTGCTCCATTTTCTTCTAAGAGTCTGACTGTTTTAGCACTTGTGCTGAAATCGCTGATCTATTCTGAGTTAATTTCTGTTCATGGTATATAGTCCAATTTAAGCCTACCCCCCCCATGTGTATATCCAGTTTCTCCAGCACTGTGTGCTGAAAAGCTTACACTTCCTCCATGAGATGGTGTGAACATCCTTGTGGAAATCAGTTAACAATAGATGCAGGAGCCCTCATTCTATATATTTAAACATTCCAGTATAAGCTGGCTTGTTTAACCTTGCTTTGCAGTAAGTTTTAAAACTAGGAAATGTAACCCTTCCTACTTAACTCGTTTTAGTGATTGTTTTTGCCATTCTGAATCATTTCTCATTCCTTTGCCAAACTTAGAACCGGCTGGTCAATTTCAGTTAAGGACTAAGTCGTCTGAGATTTAAGAAAGATGAAGCCTCGAAGTTAGTGAAGCGCAGGTGAATGGCATTTTGCTCTGAGGCCGGCCCTGCATCCTCACCAAAATCTAAAGTGAAGGTGGTTAAGGGCTTACCTGGCCAGGATGTTGTCATCTGTTTCATTTGACTCAAGTTCCTCCTTACGATCCTCATGCTTTCTTCCTGGGTTATTTAGGGATGTCTCTTAATTTCCACATTGCTGTGAATGTCTCAATTTTTTTCTTGCTATCAATTTTAGTCGGGTTGCATCATGGCTGGAGAAGACATCCCCTATTTTATTACCTTTCCCATTCACTGAGGTTTGTTTTATGAACTCAGGTGCATTTCACCTCCAGCAAAGTCTCATGTGTACCTAAGAATGCGTATTTATGGCTGTCCGGTGAGTGTTCCACGGATGTCTAAGACCTTGGTGCTGTCTTGAAGGCTTCTATTTGCTCTGTCCTCGGTCTGTTCTGTCAGTCATTGAAAATGGGACGCTGAAGACCCAACTGCTCTTGTTACAGCTGTTTCCTCTAAGGTGAGACATGTTCTGATAGAGGGGGGCTCAAGGGATCTGAAAGCTGACTGCCAACCAACCACACCAGGCCATTTTAAAAGCTCCTTTCGTTTTGGTTGAGCTGTGACAATTCCAGCAACTACAGTAATTTGGTTTCTATAAATAAATGAACATGTTTCTCTAGATTCATGCCTTCTCTGCCTAATGGACCCCCAAGCAATGGCCAGCAAGGAAGGACATTGGTGGATCATGTGACATTCTTTAACTAAGTATACATTGATTCCCCCTAGCACTGGGGAACTGCAGATCCTTTTCTGCCCATTACCACCCTGACTTGTAAGGAGCATGGGCTTATGTTCTTACAGAGATCTCCTCTGCAGATTCCTCCTCCAAATAAAAGCTCACATTGCCTTAAGTCACTCAGCCTTGTCTGTCTTTCCTTCTCAGTGTCCTGCCCTGGATGAAATTTAGCAAGACTCATGAAGCTTAGAAAGTTGTAAGACTCATAGGTCCCATACTCCAGGTTACAGAAGCAGTCAAAAGTGATTGGTGTGGAGAGCGTCTGTGGTTGAATACCTATAAGTTGTGCAGGGAGCTTCAGGAGTGAAGCTTCCAGAACAACTGCTGGGTCTCACAATAAGCTCACTAGCCCACCAAGGCACACTTGATAAGAATTGTTGCATTGGTCGGTTGTCAGTGCTCTAAGGAAAATGCTGTTTTAAAAAGTCAAGCCACAGTTGTCCTTTTTTTCCCTTACTGTATGTCCATAATGTTTTTAAATCTGTTTAATATATATGTGTGTGTGCGTGTGTTGTTGTTATGCCATTCAATTCACATGTGTATTAATAAAATGTCCTCTTTTATTCTTAGCTACTCTTTTGTTGTCTTACAATAAAATTTAACAGACATGAGGTTGGCCAGCCCAGCTTTCTCACTGGAGTGCAGGAAACACCAACCTCTACACTCTTGCTTGCATTTCTTTGCATCTTTGCATCTGAAGTTCATCCCCTGTGAGCAGCTTATAGTTGGACCTCACTTCTATTTCTGAGCTTGTCTGTCTCTTCTTTCTGACTGGACTATTTAATGCTCTCACGTTTGATGTTGTTATTGACAGAGTTGGATTTCCCATTTTCTACTGTTTCCTTTCATAAGCGCTATCTGAGATTATAGACTCTTACTTTGAGTTCTACAAAAGGCTTAAATTTAGGAACTATTAAAAATGGAAAAAAAAAGAAAACAGGAGTTAGGTGTGCCTGATAGAGATATAGCCCTATAAAAAATGCAACCCAAGCAGGGCAGTGGTGATGCAAGCCTTTAATCCCAGCACTTGGGAGGCAGAGACAGGCAGATTTCTGAGTTCAAGGCCAGCCTGGTCTACAGAGTGAGTTCCAGGACAGCCAGGGCTACAGAGAGAAACCCTGTCTTGAAAAACAAAAAAAAAAAAAAACCCAAAAAACAAAAAACAACAAAAAAAAAAAAAGAAAAAGAAAAAAGGAAAAAAAAATAGAAGGAAAAGAGAGGGGGAAGAAACCACAGGCAACCAGGGAAAGAAAGTGTCACAGTGGGCAGAAGGGTAAAATTAAAAACCAGAAACCTCTAGAATTTTATGATAACTTTAAAAAATATTTCAAGTCAATAACTCCTGCCAGACCAAAATGAAATTCTTTGTAATATAGACTGTGTGATAGCTGATCTGTGTTTATGACATTTATCTTTATGAATTCATTGAGATGGTAGGGACAAAGGCTAGACTCATCTTGACATTATCTTGCTTCTGTTCATGAAGAGAAATGTCAGTGTCATAATAAAGACAAGGTGTCTTCTGCAGGCATACGCTCTGTTCGATATTATATTGTGAAATTACAATTTAAAAATCTGCCTCATTTTAAAAACTGTCCTGATTAATAAAAAAGATGAGGGAAAATATCTTCATTTTCATTGAAAGATAGTAGGGTTATGAATACTCCTGTTTAGCTTTGAGAAAAAATTTCAACTTTAATATGTACTTGGGTATCTTTGCAATTTAGGAAGTCCATAGCAAGTGAATTATGGAGGTGATGTTGTGGGGCTGTCCTAAGGAGCTGTTCATCTCATCTCTGTAGCTCACCTCTGCTGCTCTAATCAGCTCTTCTCTACATTTCATTCTGAGTCTGTGAAAGCTGTCATCACCTTCAGGCTTTAGGCAAAGCACGTTGGCCTTTCTAAACCTTGTCTGTCAAGCTCCAACTTCCCTGGTGAGATAATACGTGTGTGTGTGTGTGTGTGTGTGTGTGAGAGAGAGAGAGAGAGAGAGAGAGAGAGAGAGAGAGAGAGAGAGAACATATGTGTGTGGATATGTGAATGCATGTGTCTGTGTATGTGTACATGCATGTATATGTGTGTGAATACATTCATGTACACACATACATGTGTGTGCTGTGAAAAGATGTTTGTGGTAGTTGGTAGCAAGAGCCTGGAATATCTTTGCCTCTAGGTTCTACAGGCTACATATGTAATCAGCAGAGGTGACACATAGGGAATAGAATTCCAAGTTTTACGGATCACAGGGAGAGAGCTTCAAGTTATGTTTTTTAGGAAGGAATAGTAGGTCACCGGTCCCCAAACTGGTTGGTCATACATGTAAAGCTATTGTTATGTGCACCAAGTTCCCATTCTGGTTGTGCATTTGTTTTGCAAAATGTCTAGCTCACATCATCTTTAGCCATGGATGATACCTTATGACAATGAGAGAAAGGAGCAGACATAGGCACAGGTGATCTGCATGGACTGGCAGAGTCCTTCACCAGGGGGGCTGACTTTCTAGAACTTTCTCAGTGAAGCACTACACCAGCTACTGCATCTCTCATTTGTTTGAGTCACAGTGAAAGTCAGTACACAGCTCCAAAGCTACTCCTTGAAGCTCTGCTGTTCAATGTGGTACCAGCTCCTGTCAGCACATCAAAACAACCCGAGTACCATTCTTAAGTTTGCTTTTCCTGCCAACGGCATCTAGCACTAATCTTTCCAGGCTGTTCTGCTAAAGCATATGCTGTTTGCATCAGAAACTCTCTCATGAAGGCCATCATACCCATCGTCCATTCCAGCTGGGATAGTACACCAAAGCCACCGACTCACGCTGGGAATGAGGGCTCACCCAAGCAGAAGGCTGATTCCCTTTTCCTTTCGTTCCTTTGATTTGAGGAGAGATGCAGTGATGTAAAAGTTATGTTTCCAGGGATTAGAAATTGAAGCTTACAACTCAGTTAGGAGCCATGGATGAAAACAAAGAGTCTGTAAAGCATAAGAGGGTCAGAGAACACTTCAGGAGGAATCAGGTTGAGAACAGGGAAGATAATGGGAAAGTGGACAGGAATGGCTTACAAAGGGCAGGTAGGGGCATCCTGCCTTCAGGGGAGGTGGAGAAGGGCAGAGGGTAGGGGTGGTAATGTCAGGGGGTACACTCAGGACATTGAGCCAGCAAACAGGGAAGGATCCTGTTATTTTATTTTAAAAGCTCATTGGGCACATAGCTCATTGAATTAGACTTGCAAAATGAATACCATATATCGTATTGTAATAAGGAAGAAAACGAAGGTTTTAAAGCTGAGATTGTATCTATTAAACGAAAGAAGAATCAGTAATTAAGATTGAGGGTTCTGGATAGCTCAGAGAGACGAGCCATGAATCGGTGTCTCCTGGTTCTACCACTCTCAGACAGTTCACATGAAGTCAGTGTGGTCAATGTTTTAAGCACCATTCCAGTCAATTACAAATGTGAGGACACAATTTGCCATCTTCAGTTACGGACAGTATATATCATACACAACAGGCCCCCTGTTGACAAAGAGAAGAGGAGCCTGTACTCCCCAGTTGGGGAACATGATGGGCACGCCATCTCAAATGCCAACTACTCTGGTGTAGATGTGTCTTTCCCAGGGGCCCATGGGTTAAAGGCTTGGTTTCTGTTCTGCTTTGATTGCTGTTGTGGTGATAAACACCATGACCAAATGCAGCCTAGGAGAGGAAATGGTTTATAAACTTCCAGGTTATACTCTATCATTAATGAGAATAAAGTAGGAACTCCAGCAGCATCCATGGAGGACCACATTAGTTTGCTCTGTGGCTCAAGCTCAGCCTACTCATGCTCTCTTCTCATACAATTCATTCCGACCTCAGTGTCCTCTACCCCTACTACTCCCGCTGCCCCCATCTCCCAGATCACTCCTCCTCTGTTTCTCTTTGGGGATATCAACCAAAAGCCAGTATAACAAGTTATAATAAGCCTAGGCACAAACTCTCATACCAAGGCTGGATGAGGCAACCCAGTAAGAAGAAACTGTTCCTAAGAACAGGCAAAAGAGTCAGACACACACCCCAACTTCCATCATCAGGAGTCCCACATGAACACCAAGCCACACAACCATAACTTATATTCAGTTAATTTTGATATATAGCCCAGACCCATCTCTTTTCCTAGGGATGATGCTGCCTATGGTGGGCTGTACCATCCCTCATCAATTAACAACCAATACAGTCTCTCTCAGTCATGGCCACAGGCCAGTCACATTGAGACAATGCTTCAGTTGAGGGTCCCTCTTCTCAGGTGACTTCAAAATAACACTAACCAGCACTATCCAACCTATGTCACTAGTTGGAGGCTCACCAATCCCTAAGAAGAGGTTTCAGTTAGAAGTCTTCCTGTCATATGGAAGAATCCTTAGATATTGGGGCCCTAGACCCTCCTCTTCTTTTGCTTACTGGCTGCTATGTTCTGAGAAGTTTGCTCTGCTCTGTGCTCTATAACATAGCATGGTGGCTCTCTATAGACCATGATGGCTGATACCTGCACATCTGTAAGCCAAATCAACTTTTCCTGTTTGTAAGAGGATAGAGTCAAGGATTTTGTTACACAGAGCTAATTAGAAGAGCAACGGACCTAAAGTCCTTCCCCTTTAAGGATTTATTACCCTGGCTTGTAAAGAATTTCCTTTTGATACTATCAAAAGGCTTAGCAGTAGGAGGACAAATGGAATGAATTCTCTCAACACAGCATGGGGAGTTTCCTGGGGCATAGGAAAGATTCCAAGCAGTTAATGTCTTCTCTTTCCTTAGCTTGAAAAGATATTTATCCTAGCCCCTAGTCATACTGTATAGAAAAACTTGGGCAGGGCAGTCCATGTTTAAATGTCATAAGGTCTGTGTCATCAGGACCCTACCCTAGAAAACACTCATAGGTGACCTTTGGCAAAGTCTTTTAAACATGGCTGGTTGTCACATGGAGAAGGGAACTGCTGGCACCTGCTGTGTAGAGGTCAGGAATGCTAACAACCCTGGCAATGCATGGAATGGTCCCAGGCAGAAAGAGCTGTCAAAGTGTCAAGGCCAAGAAACATTGGTAAACCACAGTCATACCAGTGGGTCCACCCTTTAAATATTTGCCCTCAGCAAATATTGTGTCTTGGGCACCACAATGCAGGAATGAGAGATCACCCTGGCCTCTATGAATTTGCCACATTTAACAAGGACAACACATATCAACATTCAGAGCAAAGCTACATTATCCCAGGGGTAGACCAGATATCCAGAAACAGGTGTACTGGAATGGACCAGTGTTAGGTGGATGGAGGAGGGGATGAGGTAAGGCACAGGAAGCTGGAAGGAAAGGAGGGTGATTTGTATGGAACAAAAAGCCAACACCTGGGACAAGACTTAAGAGGGACAGTATTTGAAGGGTCAGACTGCACAAGGTCAGGTGAGCAAGCTGAAAAGGTTTCACAGCTGCATCCTGTCCAGCCATCTCTCGTTACAGCATCTTCCATCAAAAGGAAAGTACTCAGGGGTTTTGAAGTTGGAAAAGCCACAGTTGGGGAAACACAAAGGGGAATGTTGTCCTGGCAGCAGTGTAGGCAAAGTGTCTCATAGCTCTGCCTGTATAGCTACGAGGTGCAAAGGCAGACACAAATGCTGTCCATGGCCTCAGGCAATGGTTCTCCTTAATGCATCTGAGTCTGCCTGTCTCAGATGTCTATCTTGCTGCAAATCACTCATGTCCTTCCTTGTGTTTATGGCTGCATGTTTATTACCATTTTTGAGCTATGACTCTAAGTATTCTTAATGACAGTTAATTTGGGGTATCATGAACATTAGCAGAATCACCTAAGGATGGCAGCACAGGAGAATCAGAGGGAAGGGGTGACCAGAGGATGATGCCTGTATTCATAATTTTGACTATGTTGATGGTTTTACAGTGTGGGTGTGTGCCAAAGCTTATATATTGTATAGTTTATTTCATATAAGTTTTAGGTTTGAAATTGAACCAAGAGCTTTTTGGGATTAAGCTTCCGCTCTGCCCCTGAGTTATACATTATTAGCCTTACAATCTGGGTATTTTAAATAGGTGGAATTTATTGTATGTCAGCTATTCATTTATAATTCTGTACATAAAGCTTTTAACAGTCCCAAACATCTTACACGTGGATTGAATTCTCTAACAAGCCAGGGAGTGAGATGCTTTTATTGGTTTCACTTACAATAGGATAAACTAAGGTAAAGGGAGATTAGTCAGTCCAGCTCAGGATTCAGAATGTAACACAGCTGTCTGGATCCAGTGTGTGCTTAATCGCTACTTGAATTTATCTCAATATTAGTGGCCTCTTTCTTTTGCCACAGGGAAAGGGAAACAGAGTGCCCACTGACCCTTAATATTGACCTGCATTTACTATGTCCTATGGGACTTAGTAATTAGACAAGATGCCAGCCACAAAACCTCAAGCTACCTTGAAACTATGGGAAAATGAGTCAACGTAAGGCTACATCATCTTTTCACCTTAGAATAGGTGAACATGAGGCAGCATCGTTATCTACAAAATAACAAAGAGCCCCTCAATAGGACAAAGTAAGAGACTGCTACAATTACTTTACCAAACAAGGACATCCTCTCTCTTATCTTCCCTGCCTTTTTGTAAGATGTATTGAACTATGCAGTCAGAAATGTTCCACTGATAATTCTCAACTCAGAGTCAGCCCTCCCTCCTCAGACTGCCTCAAATTCAAACTAACCCAAGCCTTGCATGCTGTAACAGACTCTGGTACCACCTCACTGAGATACCCTATAACCTTTCATCAACAAGTGTTAATCCCAATGTGTCCACCACAGAATGTCCCCTCGAGCAATGTCGGTCAGCAGCTATACTGCCACGCCAGCTGTGTCTCTTCTTCACCCCTCTCTTCCCTCTTTTGTCCTGTGACTTCCAGGGATTTCTACCTCCTGGTCTTCAAGTCTGTATAATTCTCTCACCCAGGAATTTTGGTCTAACAAACAGAACATGCCCAAACAGGGAACCTATTCCTAGAAAGGAGCTCAGGGTAGATTACAGTGTGACCCTTGCTTCTGTCTTACAGGTCTTCTCTTGTTTTTTCATTTTGTAACTATCATATTGTAAACTACTCTATGGAGAATTCCATAGACAGTGGCCTTCTGACTTAGTCTGCTTTGTTTCGGTTGATGTGATATAAAGACCATGACCCAAAGAAACCCAAGTAGGAAAGGGTTTATTTGGCCTTCACATTCTGATCACAGTCCATGATTGAGGAAAGCCTAGGCAGGAACTTCAAGTAAGAAGGAACCTGGAGGTGGGAACTGAAGAACAGGCCATGGAAGAGTGCTGCTCACTGGCTTGCCCAGCTCACTTTATTATACTGCAGGGACCACTTGCCCAGGGATGAGACTGCTCACATTGGGCTGGGTCTTCCCACATCAATCATTAATCAAGAAAAATACCCCACAGATTTGTCTATGGGCCGATCTAATGGAGGCATTTTCTCCATGGAGTTTTGTCTTCCCATATGACCTTAGTTTGTGTCAAGCTGGCAAACAAACGAACCAAAACCAATGGATACAGAAAATGTGGTACATTTACACAATGGAATGCTACTCAGCTATTAAAAACAACGACTTCATGAAATTCATAGACAAATGGATGGATCTTGAAAACATCATTCTGAGCCAGGTAACACAGTCACAAAAGAATGAACATGGTATGTACTCACTGTTAAGTGGTTATTAGCCCAAGAGTTTGAAATACCCAAGAGTTACTTTGCAGGAACAGTAGTACTGAGTACGAGGTCCCAGATGGAGGGCTTGGAGAAAGGACTAAAGGAGCTGAGGGAGTGTGCAGCCCCAGGGAGGTAGCAACACTGGCAACTGGCCTGATCCCCCATACTTCTGGAGACTGATCCACCAACTAAAGAATACACATGGAGGGACCCATAGTGCTGGCCACAAAGACTGCAGAGGAGGGTCTTGTTACCCGTCAGGGGGAGGAGAGGCCCTTGGGCCTGAGGGTGTTATATCCCCCAGTATAGGAGAATGTCAAGAAGGGAAGACGAGAGTGGGTGGGGGGTGGGGATGGGGTGGGGTGGAGAATATCCCCATAGTGGCAGGGGGAGGACAAAGGGAATGGGGAGGTTCCAAAGGGGAGATCTGGAAAGGGGGAAACATTTGAAATGTAAATAAAATATGAAAATAAAACAAAAAACAAAAACAAACAAAACCAAAACCTAAACATCAAGTTCAAGAATCCCAGAAGAAGTGCCTAAGAACTGAGCTAGGTCTCTGGGATAGTAGCCAGTAGGATCCTGGCTTTGCTTGACCATAGCCTGGGGAGAGCTGGTAAGAAGACACTCAGCTCAACTGTGCTGGATTATTACCAACAGAAACTAAGACAGTAGAGTTTTGGTTTGAAGAGACTCTAAATCTTAGGATGATTTGTTACACAGCTATAGATAGCTATTATGAACTGCTACATCAGAAAGGTGAATTATCCTACCTTGTAGAGCAAGGCATAAAACTCCTTTATGGCTGACCATTGCACCGAAGGGAAAGATTCATAGTCAGGCCCAGATGCCCAAGATTTGACATAGCCTTTGACTTATCCAGTTCAACTGCCTGCAGGTCCCAAAGCTTGGCAAGTGATTGCTCTTCCTACGGCAGCAACCGAAAGTTCCTCTTTCTACATGGGAAGCCGGCCCATATACAATTGGCTTACTTTTCCTCTAGTTTCCAACGCCCAGGAAAACAGGAAGAATTGAGGGAGGGAAAGTAGGGAGAAGTACCCAGAACCAGGACGCAAAGTAGACACGAGAAGGCACGGAGAACACGGGGTTTGTTGGCTTCAAGGTGACAAAACCATTCTGCAGTGAGATTGGAGCTTGCTCGCACAGGAAGGGAGGATATTCTTTGTAAGAGAACTGGACTGATTGGAGCTGGGAAGCTACATTTCTAGCTGGGGCGATAATGGTAGGAGCCTTAGGTAAAAGAAAGCTGCGGCTATTTTGGGCCAATCAACACAAGCAGCCTGAGGCACAGGCAGATTCTGAGGGCCCTGCTCCCATGGGTGCCCATCATGCCGTAGCCTCTGGGTACATTTACAAATATTATTTTTAGATGTCATTTTTCTTGTTGCTTTCAGAACTTCTAGCTGAAGCATCACTGTATCCTCCAGTCTTAAATTCGTTTCTTTCCTCCCCCCACCCCCACCCATGGGACATCAGGGAGTCTATGATGAAACTGCATCCGCTCTGCTCAAAATTCCTGTGAAATGGCTTCTTCTGAATGCTGTTTTTATTTCTCCTCTGTAGCATGGTTGCTTGGTTTAAGAGGGTTGAAAGGAAGGAAGCCTTTGTGAAGAGTTGCAACTGTGGGAAATATTTAGCAGTATGTAAATCCTTCTGGTCGATGTGAGGCTGAGAGGGGAGGGGGACCACTCTGCTCTTTTAAACAAGGAAACATATTAAAATGCCCTCATTAGCTCATGGAGTGTTCTAGAATTGGCAGTTGCCTGCTGGGAGTTTCTCTGGGGGTATAAGTAAATTGTACAACCTCTTGCAGAGGAAGACAGGAGAAGAGCATCTCGTCTCACGATTTGTAAAATTCAGAGATGGGAAGGGGATAGCCCTCCCCGCCTTATTCTCAGGGAAGATGAGGACAGGTTGCCTGAAGCCAGACAGGTAGGAGTTGTAAATATCAGACAGAGCTGGTTGAGCCGGGCAAGCCGGAGGTCACATGTTACCTTGTAAAGGGTGCCTGGAAGAGAGGGATTGTTTAGGAGAGTGGGTGGGTGCATAGGAAGACATAGTGCAGAAGGAGACATGACCCATGGACCTACCATCCCTAAGCCTTAGTGTTAGTGACTCTCCTCTGGCCTTCATCCATCCCTCCAATCAACCCTCCCTTCCTATCATTTCCCCTTCCCCTTCACAGCCCAAGCATTCTGCTATCGTCCATCCCTTAAGATCTTTCTTCCCGCTCCTCATCCGTGCCTCCTGGTCTTTTGGATTCTAAACACTCTGAGTTAAATATACAAATCTAAAGGTTCACAGTTAGCATCCGCATGTGACTGTGAGCATGCGGCTTTTGTCTTTCTGGGTTGGGGTTAATTCCCTCAGTCTGATGGTTTCCAGGTCCTTCCATTTTACCTGCACATTTCACACTTTTGTGTTTATTTATAGTTTAATAAATTCTAGGGTTAGAATCTATCCACAAGTTGATGAACATCTATGCCCTAGCTATCGTGATTAGAGCAGTAATGCACTCAGTTGAACATGTCTCTGCTATAGGCTATAGAAGCCTTAGGTTGCTGTGCACAGGAGTGGTATAGCTGGGTCCTATGGCAAATACATTTCTAGCTTGAGTAACTGCCATTGTGCTTTCCACACCAGCTGTAGCGGCTTGCACTTCCACCAACAGTGCATGAGACACCCCCCCTTCCCTTACATCTTTGCCAGCACTTTTGGTTTTTTGTTTTTCTAATATTAGCCATTCTGAGTGGTATGAGATGAAATCCCAAAGTAGCTTTAATTTGCATTTTCCTCATAGCTATGGATAGTGAACATTTAGAAAGAAAAAAAAATGTTTTGAGACAGGATCTTTCTATGTAGCCCCAACTATCCTAGAGCTCATTTTCTAGATTAGACTGGTCTCAAACTCACAGAGATCCACCTGCCTCTGCCTACAGAGTACTGGATTTAAGGTATGGCACCATTTCTGGATTCAATAGTGAATATTTTTAAAAATATTTCTTAGCCATTAGGTTTTATTTCCCCCCTTTGAGAATTCTTTGTTCAGTATATCCTGCTTTTTTTCTTTTGAGACAGGGTCTCATTATGCAGCCTTGCCTGTCCCCCCTGGTCTTGAACTCACAAAGATCTGCCTACATCTGCCTCCTGAGTGATGGGAGGGCCACCCCAAATGGATCGGTGCCCATTATAAGGGGATTTGAATATGTGGTTTGGGTCTTTGATCTATCTCTCTCTCTCTCTCTCTCTCTCTCTCTCTCTCTCTCTCTCTCTCTCTCTCTCTCTCCCTCTGCCATGTATGAAGACCCTTTGAAGATGCTGCTCCTCAGTCATGGATCTTTTAAGTCTCCAGAATGATAAGAAATAAATTTCTGTTCATTAGAGGTTACTTGGTCTGTGGTATTTTATTATAGCAGGAAACAATTTTTCAACAGAAATGAATAAAATAGACAAAACTCTCTGCTGGTTGAGCAATAGTTCCAGTCAGAGAAAACAAAACAAACAAACAAACATGCAATGAGCTAGAGGAACAATTTAAAGATGTGGTAACGTGGGTGATGGTACATGTGAAAGAGCCATGTAATAAGATGGGGGTGGAGGTGTAGACGTGTGGTAAGAGATCATTGGAATGACACTTGTGTGAGAACAAGGAGTAGGGGCAAACCCAAACCCAACAGCACAGCTGGGGAAGAACATCTGGAGCCATGAGACAGAGTTCTGCAAAGGTTCGTGTTGAGTGAGCACATTGCTGATTCATGGGAAACACCACACACACACACACACACACACACACACACACACACACACACACACACAAATGGCCCATGGGCTCAGAGGGGATGAAGGAAGGAGCAGAGAGATACTGAGTCAGCAGGGATTTAGGAGTCATGGCCAAATAAATTACCATGAATTTGAAGGTTCAAAATAATACTGCTTTGGCTTGAGAAAGTGTTTCCCCAAGGCCCCGAGTTCAAGGCTTGCCAGCCTCTGGTGCTTCATGTTGGTGGAACCTTAACAAGGTATTTATTGCCTGGTGGAAGGTAGGTTGAAGGGTGTGCCCTTGTAGATGATATTAGAGCCCCACTCTCTCTGTGTCTTACTTTCCTGGCTGCCACCAGGTGAACACATGCTCTTTACTTTGATATTCTGACTTCCCATGCGACCAAGCAGCCATGGTACAGACCTCTGAAACCTGAAGCCAGAGCAGACACTTCCTCCATATAAATTGATTATCTCAGATGTTGTCATGCCCATATGTCATGTCAGTTTCATTGAGCAGGGTCCATGACAGCATTCTCTGTCTATATATTACAAGTATAATTGGAATGTAGGCCAAGCTACAGTCTCATCTGGAGGCCCAACTAAGTCATGGTCCACTTTTAAAAGTAAGCACACATTGTTGGTAGAACTCATTCTTTGTAGTTGAAGGTCAGAGAGCTTCAGGCTGTTTCATGGTAAGGGAAAAGCACCATCATCTCTTTGGCGTGATGAAGACTT
>JADRCH010000066.1:4279582-4292927 GCA_019843965.1 Rhynchomys soricoides | reverse complement strand
CAAGAGTGAATAAAATAAAAGATGGCCAAGTTGCCATTGCTCCTGGTGGTGCCTCATCCATCCTGCAACTCAAAACTCCTCTGGTGAGTTGCAAAGTTTGGATTCCAGGAGGTTAATCTCCTCGACTCTGGCAACATGAGTATAGTATGGAAATGAACTGGAGACAGCACCCTGGTCTGTGACTCATTCTCTTCAGGAAAGGAGACTAGCAGGAAGGAGTCAGATCTAATGCTTAAAAATCTATGTAGGGTAACGGGGTGGGGTGGGGAGTTCACAGAATTCACAAGACATCTTAGAAGTGGCCCCAAGTGGTGAATTCTGTGGTAGTGAACCCAATATGGCATGAGCAGACCCTGCACCTACCCACCACTGTCCACCTTTGATATCAATTCCAGGTACAGTGGACAGTTCCTGTATGTGATTCAATGGTGGGTCTTTTGTGCCTTCCCCATCTGTTTTTCTTTAGGAGAACTTCCTCTGAAGCTGTGGTACTTCTTTCAGTTTGGGACAACCGGCAGGAAGTTCATGAGACACCACACTTCCTGGAGCGGACTTAGAACAATAGTTAAGAGTGAAGCAGGAAGCTGGGAAAGGGGCTCAGGGCAAAGTCTGGAGCATTGAGGAAGAGGGAAACAAGAACTAACACCTGGGTGTAAGCCAGCCAGATCAACCAGTCAGGAGGGAGGGTGGAACTCTAGGCCAGAGGCAGAGGCCAGCCCAAGGCCTTGAGTTATGAGACAGCTTCACTGTGTTTTCACACGTCCTTGCTTCAAACATGCTGCTAATGTTAATAAATTATGCAAAGACAGTTCCTAAGAAAGCCTCATTAACTCCAGGAGTCTACTCCACAGACACAAGCCTGTGTAAGAACAAAGGCAATTTCAATGGCACTGGAAGACGCTTGCAAGGTCACAGGGGGCAGCACCAGCTTGTGGCTAGCAGCTGGCAGAGCATCAAGAGTGTCAAGAGTGGTACATAAAGAGTACACGATCATCCACATGGCTAGGCTACCATGACATGCACAAACCATGGAGCCTTCCATTGGCCCAGCCTATGAGAGCCCTGAGCTAAATAATTCTGTACAACGACATTGGTCAGGTGCCTGCTGTAGCCCTGGACAACCCCCATGAGGAAGCCTGATAACTTTTCCTGCTTTTGAAAACTCCTCCCATTCTTGAGAGCTTTCTCAACTCTCCACTTCTTATCTTTCTATAACCTTTCATAATGAGGTTTATTTCTGCTCCACATCCTCCTATGAATGTCTGTGCTTTTAATCCTCATTGGCATGGATGACAACCTCAGAGCCATTGTCTCAGTTTGAGTTTAGGTAACTGTTGAGTGTCCAGCACCTGAGGATCCCAGGCCAGGCACAAAGGGGCTAAGAAAGATCAATATTATATTCAAAACCTCTGTATCAGTGGGGCCCAATGTAGAACACGCAGACTCACATGTGTGGGTAGACTCATTTGGAGCTGCTCTGTGAATGGATCCATATGAGTCTCCAGTGGGATTTAGCCTCTGGTGCCAGGGCAGCAACCAACTCAACAGTACAATGCTAAACTGATATTTATTCCATTATGTCTCATGTGTCTCCTTCTTGGACTCTGCTCTTAGGAATTGCCTCCAGATAATCCAGCCTAAGACACTAAACTCTCTTCTGCTCACACGGTGTAATAGCATCTGTATTAATGGGTGGGGTTCTACCATATGGGGCTTCAGCCCAGACCAAGAGAGTCACTTGGGAGCAAGTCTGGGCTTCCTCTGGTAGCAGAACATGGGTTTCCAACACACACACACACACACACACACACACACACACACACGCTCGCGCTTGCGCACACGCACACGAATGCGCACATGCACATGCACACATACCCCAGACAACCCCACACACACCACACCCTGCCCAAGCTTCAGTTCCACTGACCCAATTTCTAAGCAACATTTTCATAGCAAGTCCTTTCAAATTTTAGCTTATTGTTTTGGGTTTGCTATTTAGTAAAAAATAAATGTTTATTAGAAAATGTATTGATTGCTCTCATTTCTAAAATAAATAAATAAATAAATAAATAAATAAATAAATAAATAGACATGCCTGCCTGAGGTGAGGAAGAGAGGATTTATTCTGGCTTATGGTTTGAGAGGAAATAGTCCACCATAGTAAAGAAGGCATGCTGTCAGTTGACTCCACAAGACGTCTCTGTTACAGGGCTTGAGACACCTTGCTCCCATCCCAAGAGTTCAGGAAGTAGAGGAAAGGAAGAAGAGAGAGAGAGACACACGCACACACACACAGGGAGAGAGAGAGAGAGAGAGAAAGTGAGAGAGAGACAGACAGACAGAAACAGACAGAGACAGAGACAAGGAGACAGACTAACTGTGGCCAGAGGCATGCCTGCCCCACAACATTGCTCCAGTGACCGCCTTCCTCCAGCGAGGCTCCACCTTCTAAAGCTTCTACCATCTTCCCTACCACCACCACCACCAGTTGAGAAGCAAGTGTTCAAATACCGACATCTGTGGAGGATGTTTCACATTCAAGCCCCAGCACAGAGCCTCACCAAACAACTCTACCACCTGGGGAGCAAAGAGAAGAGCCTGTCAGGGAATTTTCATATTGTAATCATAATAGAGTTGAAGACTTGTTTCTGCCTGGAACTGAAAAGGAATCCCCAACTTCCCTAGTCCTGCCCCAGATAGGCTGTTAGCCATAATCCCTGTCTTTAAACCAGAGTGCCTGTGCATTTCATGTAAATAACTTGCTGCATATTCATGTATTGGTTATTGCTTTTAAGCTGAGATTCTTGTTTGATTTACATGATTCCCATTCAGAATAGGCATCACCGGGAAGGCAAGAAATACATTTGCCTTGTTCTATTTGCTACGCAGTGCCGTGTTTACTCTATGTGTCTTGTACTGGTGGAGAAGTCTCTCCTTCCTGTGGAGGATTCCATCTGGACTCAGCTATGACTGGGCAGTACAGCATCCATGGGGTAGAAACCTTTAAATCATAACCATTCCCTCACCTAAATCAGTTTGAAACTATGATGTCGGGAGAAATGTCCTAAATATTGTCAGTTCTAATTCCCTAGAGGTCAGAACACAGGAGAAAAGCAAGACCTTCAGGTCTGCAGCCTCCTAAGCTTTTGTGGGAAGGTGGTGTGTGCCACACACAGTGGTGACATACACGTGCCCCTGTGCTGTACTTCACACCAGCTCCCTCATTATAAAACACACCAACTTTTGTTAGTTCTCCTTCTGCTTGTTGGTAGTTCAGTTGGATGGTGGTACTTTCCATGATGTTCCCTTCTTGGGGATGTTCCCTTCTTTCTAACACACTGTGCTCCACAGGGAAGAGTGAAGCTGTGACTTAGAGAGCAGAGTGTCCCTTGATCAAAGAGAAATTAATGAACGAAGGGTCGAGTTTCTCCAGGGCATTGTGATTACCTCTGCAAGCAAAGCCACTCTTGGAAAGAGGAAGGGCACACACCATTTTATGACAGGAGACTGTTGTCCTCAGTGACATGCACCTTTCTTGAAGATGTATCCTGGGCTGTTGGGGGTGAGGAGTGTGATCTAGGTTCCCATTGTTCACACAGGGTCACAGATGGTCTGTACCAAGGAGGTGACACAGCCATCCACAGTGCATTTTGCTTTTTGATTAGTGCCAGAGACCAATTGGAGTGATCATGGGTCAATTGTCGCTGATGGTTTTTTTTCTTTTAATGACGCAGAATTTGAAATGAATCAACCATATGTACATGCATATAGATGTATAGAACATATTATTATATTTATTAATTCACAGAGGGTAGTGCTTGCTACTGAGCACTCCTTACATTTCAGAATAACAAAGATTAGGCTTGGTACAGCAGAGTGCTTGCCTGGTATAATAGTGCTTCTTCCTCAGCACTGCATAGAAAAACAGTGAACATAACAGCACATGCCTGTAATTTAGTACTTATGAATGCAGTTTCATCCTATGTTACATAGAGATTTGGAGGCTATACTGGGCTAAATAAGACCCTACCCAAAACCAGAAAACTTGAATGTCCTAGCCTCTACCACCAAGGGAACCTGATTCTGAGTACAGGGTTGTGTCTCTTACTGGAGTTAGGTCATATCTGCACTCAGAGCAAGGTCCCCACCCGGAAGTCGAAGGAGGGCTGAGTGCCACCAGAACTTAACTCTACACCTCAGCAAGAACAGTTCTGTTTGCCCTCACTCTGGCTTAGTCTTTAGAGTTCAGCCTAAGTTGCCTCACTCCCTAAGCCACATCTAAGGATGCTCGTTCATCATCCTCTCTCTGAACGCTCAAGCAACTGCTGTCCCTGGCACCCACTCCACCATTTAATCATGTGCTTTTTGTATTGTTCCTTAACAGTTGCTGTGTTTCCATGCCATTTCCTTGTTCAAATCTGTAAGTTCTTAAGAATAAGATTATCAACTAAGCCCAGAGCTGAAACTCAACAGATGTCTGAATGGAGGGAAGAAAGGAAGGAACATATGCCAAGAGATACACAGCACCTATTATGGGTAACTGGGCCAGTTCTGGGATGTTTACAGCTGAATCACCCCGAGGATGACCCAGAGGAGCTTGTACTTTAGCAGCCATCAATAGTTAGGAAGACAGCGTCCTACCGTAGCAGAACAGGACAATGCTACCAGACAGGGGCGGGCTTGTGCTCTCTATGCTCTTAAAGTAATAACCTAAGTTACTATTTTCAGTTTGTAAAACACAAATAACAGACATAATACTTTCCCCTTTCATTTCTTCCCTTTCAAAAGAAGGAAATAAAATTCAATGGAGCAAAAGTGGTAACAGGTACCTCCCTCACCTCCCAGCGTCCTTGAAGGTCCTCATTGCATGGGCCTTACTTTTGTGACTTTATTTTCTCTAAGGTAGTTTAGCTACATGAACCAGAGTCTACTATTGGAGAAGCAGGTTGGTCTCAAAAGTCAGATCTCTTCAAGGTTTCTCCTTCTTCTTCTCCTCCTCCTTCTCCTCCTCCTCCTCCTTCTCCTCCTCCTCCTCCTCCTTCTCCTCCTCCCCTTCCCCCCCTCCCCCTCCTCCCCTCCCCCTCCTCCTCTTCCTTCTGATTTATTAATTTATATGAGTACACTGTAGCTGTCTTCAGACAAACCAGAAAAAGGCATCGGATCCCATTACAGATGGTTGTGAGCCACCATGTGGTTGCTGGGAATTGAACTCAGGACCTCTGGAAGAGCAGTCAGTGCTCTTAACCGCTGAGCCATTTCTCCAGCCCCTCAAGGTATATTCTTACTCTCAAATTCTTCTGATCTTATCTGCTTTGTATTGAATCACAGACATCTTCCTAATTATGACAATTTGTTTGGTGTTGAAGATGGAAAATGCTTTCATCACATTTGATTGAATAAAATATCTTCGAAGCATTGAAAAACAAACAACCAAAGCAAAAACCCTCAAGTTGTATGTAGCGGTCGAGACCTGTAACCCCAGCATTCAGGGAAATACAGGAGGACCAGGAGTTCTAGCGACTTAGGGCTACATGCAAAATATAACAAAACCAAAACACTCAAATTTTTGTTTAAAAAATATGAGTGCTTGCCATGGTGGCACATTCCTGTATTCCCAGCAGCTGGGAGGCAGGGACAGTAGGGTATCAAGTTTAATGTCAGCCTAGGATAAGTTGTGACACCCTATCTAAAAATAAATAAATAAATAAATAAATAAATAAATAAATAAATAAAAAAAACCCGGAGGCTGGATCTAGCGACCTGGTGGAGATCTACTGAAGCACACACTAGTCTCGGGTTTGATCTCCAGCGATATAAGACAAAATTTAGTGGAGGTTTTTTTCCCTTGCCCAGTCTTGTTCCACTTTGTCAAGGTCTGCTAATTAAAACCTCAGGAGGCTGAAGTTGCCTGAGATGCATTTCGATCTTGTTTTGAGGTTTGCTTCCTTGATAAGGAATGGGACACAGTGAGCCTGTTAAAGCTTACATTACACAACACCAGTGCTAACGTAGCTATTTTTCCTGTTGCTGTGACTAAACACCAGACACAAGCAACCACAGGAGGAAGAGAAGGCTCTTGGCTCACAGCTCAGCGACTTGGTCCATAGTGCTCAAAAGGCAGGAACATTAAGCTTGCTTTATCACAGGAAGCAGAAATCAATGAACACACACATGTGCTCAACACACTTTCTCTGTCTTATACAGTCACGGCTCTCTGTCCGGGGAACCGTCCTGCCCATGGTTAAGATTTGTCTTCTCACATCAATTAACTTAATCAAGACAGCCCCTCTCTACAGGTTCAGGGAAGAGATAGTCCCTACAGATGTACCTGTGGCTGGTCTCCTATATTATCGAAAACCTGTCAAGTTGAGAGTCAAACTAACCTTCATGACTGCCCTGTAACTTGCATCTCAATTAGGTCCCAAAGTGTTAGCCAACCCATTCACTGTACCTCAGGAACCCCAGAGGTTGCCCCAGAGGCCTAGTTAATGTGGCCTATCTGTTTTGCATTAAAATGATATAAAAGCTAAATGTCGGTGTCCATAATTGGAGTTTTACTGGGCACGGTTATATTTACTACATCTGTCCATTTATATGTCTTTGGCAGATTTTATAGTGCTGGGATGGACCATCACAGCAAGCTTGGTATGTCTTGAGAAGGCTGCCCAGGCTGCCCCGGGGCCTTTCACAGAGTTTGGCACCTGCTTTATGCTGTCCATTTTCTCTCACACAGATAACCCTGTTTACCTGCCCTGGTTGACCAGACCCTAAAATTTTATTACCTCTAATTCCAAATTCCTAACACTGGGAAGCTTTTGTTCATAAATTTGCATTGAGTTTTCCCCTTCTTAATTTCAATAAATCCACCTCTAAATAGGGCAGCCAACGTGTAGGATGTGTAGTCAAGGTTTAAGCCTGCATCGGGGATCTGGGTATTTTTACCCTGTATGGGGCATTTTTTTCATTATGCCAGAATTGATGTTTGTAACTTGAAGGATTTTGTAAAAGTAATTGTATGAAATTACATTGTACAAGATGCCATTTGGTCTCTTTCCTGTAGTATCACATCACTGGGAAAGCCATATTGTGAAGAACTCTGTGAAGAAGCCCCTGTTTCCACAGCCTCCTTCCTATCCACCCAGGTAAGTTTAGACGTACATCCTGTGCAGCTGTAGTCAAGAACCCATGGAGCTGGGGAGGGAGGTGGTCCCATCAGTCATGTGATTGCCATGCAAGCATGAAGAGCTGAGCTCCATCTCCTGAACCAACATAGAACAACGTCCCTGGGGATGTGGAGACAGGAGTGTCCTTAGGGCTTGCTGGCCAGTGTGTCTGTGTGAGTCAGGGAGGTCCAGGTTCAGGCAGATACTGTCCTGGTTTTACTTTTGTTGCTGTGACAAAAACACCCTGACAAAAAGAAATGCAAATGAGAAAGGTTGCATTGGCTGACGAGTCCAAGTTATAGATCATTTGTGCAGGGAAGGGAAGGCAGGAGCTTGAAGCAGTCACACCCATAGTCAAGGGCAGAGGGTGGTGATAGCACACCTATCTATGCTGAGTTTACACACTCCACCCTTACATGTTCCACTCTTACACACTCCAGGCCCCGAAACCCTGGGAATGGTGCCACCTGTATTAGATAGAGTCTTTCAAGATCAATTAACATGACCAAGTCAATTGTTCACAGACCAATCTGATATCCTTTATTGAGACTCTTCCTAGGTTCTTTCAAACTGACCATGGAAGTAACTGTCTTAGAATCCCAGTCTCAAAAAAAAAAAAAAAGGTAGAAAGCCATCGAGGAAGACAGTGGGCATCAAACTCTGGCTTTATACGTATGAGCAAATACCTGCAAATACTGCACATGTGTTCATGTAAGCACTCACACACATGCACATGTGAGTGCACACACACATATATACACACATGAAAGAAAATAGAACAACAGAAGAGAGGAGGGGAGGGGCAGAAGAGAAAGGAGAGGAGAGAGGAGAGTCAGAGTGGTCAAGCCTACAGCTTGGTTTTGGTCTTGGAAAAATACTAGGACCAGACCCTTCAAATGAAAAGACTCTTGGATCCTGACCACCAGGAAATATTGACTGTTAGCAACTATAAGCAACACAGAATGCCAAAACTGCTACAGAGTTTACCACTATACATTTGCAACCCAACTTATCTTCAGGGCTATGTTCTAAGTCGGCAGATGAGCCCTGAAACCACAGCCAGTGTCAAGTCCAATTACACTTTCCCCCTTACACTCAGAGCTCTGGTAAATCAGCACAGCCAGAGATTAACAGTCACATGATAAAACAGAGTGTTCTGGAATGTTCTGCAATAAAACTTACAGATTTTTTTTTTGTCCCTAGATCTTTCCATTCAGTATTTTGGGATGGCGTTTACTGAGGGTAACTGCAATCTGAGAATCCAAAACTGGATAAAGGCGGACTGGTACATGCTGTTTCCCATTGATACCAGTGAGTTTCTAGTCTCAACTGAGATTGTTTTTCCTTTCTGGCTTTGAGTCATCTGTGGGATTTGACGATTGAAGGGTTTTTTCCCCTCCACTTTTAACTTTTGCTTATCTCCTTGGCTGGAATCCAGGATTTCCCTGGGACAGTTGCCTTCCCAGGCTGGGGCTTTACTGCTTAATACAGAATACTCAGTTTTCTGAGCAATCAGTTCTAAGTTGACTTCAAACATCACATGACCAGTGAAGTCATTTGATATTTTGTCTCTTGATAACTTAAATAGGTAAATAAGGCTCCAAATTCCTAGCAGAAAACACAAGGTATGCTTTTTAAAGACATTCTTCCTGATTTGATAATCTTCATAAAAATGAAGGTCTCATTTTTAGCCTCTTACTTGAGGAAAGTGGAGCAGGAAAGGGAAATTAGAAGCAGGGATTAAATTTACAAATGGTGTGGTCTACGTGCCCTGTCTACTCACAATGGAAATAAAGCTGCCGTGGTCATAATATATTCTCAATGTTAGTCAGGTGCCCAGAGGGTCCTTTGAGGCAATGAAGTATCATTAAAGTGGAAAATGTAAAATAAGTCATTGAAGTTAACTCAGCTTTCCGGGAGGAAGAATAGGGTGTCTCTGAGAAGGACACCAAGCCTAGTGTGAGGACAAGCTTCAAGTTAATTGGGAAGCCAGAGGCTGAACACAATGGGCCAGGGATGAGACTCAGGATGTTGCTTCCAGTGTAACTAGCACCTATTAGGGCTAAAGATGCAGCTTCCTTTTGAAGACACTGGAAACTTCTTTTGTGACTTTGCCACATGAATGACTTTGTGCATGTCCATTTCTTCTGGAGCAGTACAAACATAGGAAATAAGGCCTGAGTCATGAGGGGCAATTCATAAGCTAACAACCCAATGACTAGGTAAATGTGAAAATGTACACAGATAAAAATGGATGCAGAAAAGGTAAGTCAAGGCAGGAAGAGGATGCTTGTATAATTGGTTTATGCATTTTTATATTTTTATTCTTTTGTCCTATGGATGTATTAGAGATTCCCTTCTGTAATTTTATAAGACTTGACTTTTTATTGTAGCGCTGAGAATCTGACCTAGGGCCCTTGCCCATGCCAGGAAAGTTCTATACGACTGACCTCCCCTCTCTTCCTATATTATTAGGTAGCTCTTGTAATTTACCACATTCATGCTTTGTGACCAAGCTGTAACCCCGCCCCCAAACCCAGTTTTACAAATTCATGCACTAAAAGTAGGCTAACTTGTGATAATCATTCTAGAACCTGACTGTACAAGGAAAATTTGTGACCGAGAGCTACATGAATATAACTGTCATTCTCAAATAAATAAAGTGCGGGATTACAGCCATCAGACAAGAAAAAGGCCAGACAGCCTGGACCGGAAGTCATGTGTCTTGACTGCCAGGAAAAGCAAAGGATTCACGCACAACTGATCCTAAGAGAAGACATGGGGCTAAGTTGGGGCTTAAGAAATTTGAATGAAACCGTAATGAAGCGTATCCTTGCGGTAGAGCTATAAAGAACAGGACGGGAGTTTAGTAACAGATCATTCATGCCAACTGGGACTCTTCTCCTTGGGATATTTTTCAAATGAAATTAAAAAGCACTTGTTTCTAACTAATTAGCTATAATTCACCCGGGGGCTGAGTTAGTCATAGAGGAGAAAAGCCCGACAGCAACTTTTAGAGACACGGTGAAACGTGCATTCATTTCAAAAGAAAATAAATCTTAAACAGTGGACCTGTGGGGCCCAGCTACTTGCATACTAGAAAATGAACTTTTATCTTCTTGGGGTGCTAGGAGTTTAATCCAGAGCTTTGTGCACACGAGATGTGATTTCAATACAAAATGTCCCCCATAGGCCGTGTGTCTGAACATTCTGTCCTAAGTGGGTATCCGAAGTGGAGGCTTGCTGGAGGCTCACTGGAGGCAGGCTTCGCAGTCTTACAGCAGGCCCCGGGACCTGTTCCCTTCTTGCTGACAAAATGAGGATACAGTGTGACCAGGCTGTTTCCTGCTTCTGCAAGCACACCTTTCTCACCCGAGGGCGTCTATGTCTGTGGAACTGGGACCACAATAAACCTGTATGACGTTTTCCTCGTGGTATCTTATGGACAGCAGGAAGGAACTGAAGTCCTGAGGCAATACCTGGACTGGGCATGTCCCCTGCCCATGAAAGTAAGTGTCTCAGGAATGCCTTTTCTAAATGTTTCTATGTTATGAGTCACGATTAAGTTCATACCTCCCCGTCCTCTATAAGGTTTAAGAATCAACTCTATTTTCTAATTTCCTCCAATGGGAACATGTTTTTGTGATTGAAAAAATTATGTGTAGCTCATTGGAAGAATGTTGGCCTAGTACACACACAAGTCTGGGTATAATCCCTAATAAATACTTACAAATAATAAATAAAAGATAAGTAAACAATAGAGATTTGTCAGCCTACAGAGAAAAGAGGGAAATAATTTGGAAAATATGATAAAAATATCAATATTTTGGGCAATATTTTATTTTAAATACTATTAAAACTATAAGGTAAACATTATACATAACTAGCCATGGTAATAAATGACTGTTTTCAATGAACCGATAGGAGTTAATCTGACAGAAATATGTGGCACATTTTAAGCCTTTTATCTTGATTAAATCATTAATTTATACAAAGGATAGAGAAGACTGGCTTGTTTAAGAATGGTCCTGGCTACACCTAGTCAGCCTTTGCCACAGCTGTGCTCACTCCCCCCTGTGTCCTAGCCCTTCCTGTGGAGTAACAGACTTTCTGTCTTTCTTTCTGTCTTTCTGTCTTTCTTTCTGTCTTTCTTTTTAAATTGGATATTTTCTTTATTTACATTTCAAATGTTTTCCTTTTCCCAATTCCCCCCCCCCAGGACCCCCTATTGCATCCCCTTCCCCCTGCTTCTATGAGGGTGTGCCCCCATCCATCTACCCACTCCCGCCTTCCTGCTTTCACATTCTCCTACACTGGGGCATCGAACCTTCATGGGACCAAGGACCTCTTCTCCCATTGATGCCCAATAAGGCCATCATCTTCTGCTATATATATGGTTAGAGCCATGGGTTCCTCCATGTGTACTCCTTGGTTGGTGGCTTAGTCCCTGGGAGCTCTGGGAGGTCTGGTTGGTTGGTATTGTTGTTCTTCCTATGGGGTTGCAAACCCTTTCAGCTCCTGTAGTCCTTTCTCTAACTCCTCCATTGGGAGTTAGAGAAAATCCACCCCGTGATCAGTCTGATTGGTATACCCAAGCAAACCAAAACACAGAAAAGAATGACCTAACACCATACATGCCCAAGAGAGCCACAGCCCCAAATGCCAGCAATTAAATGTGGAGACCAGTTTTCTCACATGACAAATTATTTGGCATAAATGATGCACATTAAAATTCATCCCTCAAGGAGCATATTTATCACTCTCAAACACTTATGTCACACACACACACACACACAAACACACCAATACCTCTTCAAAAAAGCCAACAAAACCAAAAAAAAAAAAAAAAAACCACCAATGGAACAGAGTTAAAATTAAAAATAAATCCAAATTAATAATATTGAAACATTACTTTATAAGATTCAGTAATTATTGTATCAGAAATATTTCTAAATTTCTTCCTATGGGTTGTGATTTTTAGATTATTTTTTTTGGTTTTTCGAGGCAGGGTTTCTCTGTGTGGCCCTGGCTGTCCTGGAACTCACTCTGTAGACCAGGCTGGCCTCGAACTCAGAAATCTGCCTGCCTCTGCCTCCTGAGTGCTGGGATTAAAGGCGTGCGCCAGCTACAGCATTTTGTTGTCTTAAATGTGTTTTTAGACTCTTGCCTCCATAGCTTTGTTAATATTTGAGGATTAAGTCAAGACTTTAATTGAAGGCCCACAAATATTGAACCATTTTTTATTTTTACCCCTTTGTATATTTTGTAGTTTCTCAGAAAAACAACATCTATGACCTGTAATGAGAAGGGCCCTCACAGAGCAGTCTGGGAGCAGAGCTGTTGCATCTGCTCAGGAGAGAAAGGCCGTCCACTCTGCCCCCACCTCCTACGTTATTCTACAGGTTTAAAGAAGAATCCTGAGGTTTTGATCTTGGCCGTTCTGACTGCTGTGAGGTGGAATCTCAGGGTTGTTTTGACTTGCATTTCCCTGATGATTAAGGATGTTGAACGTTTCCTTAGGTGCTTCTCAGCCCTTCGAGTTGAGAATTCTCTATTTAGCTCTGTCCCCCATTGCAGATGCTGGCGAGGATGTGGAGAAAGAGGAACTCTCCTCCACTGCTGGTGGGATTGCAAGCTGGTACAACCACTCTGGAAATCAGTTTAGCGGACCCTCAGAAAATTGGACATAATACTACCTGAGGACCCAGCTATACCACTCCTGGGCATATATCCAGAAGATGCTCCAACATGTAACAAGGACACATGCTCCACTGTGTTCATAGCAGCCATATTTATAATAGCCAGAAGCTGGAAACAACCCAGATGTCCCTCAACAGAGGAATGGATACAGAAAATGTGGTACATTTACACAATGGAATACTACTCAGCTACTAAAAACAATGACTTCATGAAATTTGCAGGCAAATGGATGGAACTTGAAAATATCATCCTGAGTGAGGTAACTCAATCACACAAGAACGAACACGGTATGTACTCACTGATAAGCGGATATTTACCCCAAAGTTCAGAACACCCATGATTCAATTCACATCAACTGTTGGACTGAGCGTGGGTTCCCAGATGGAGGAGTTGGAGAAGGAACTGAAGGAGCTGAGGGAGTTTGCAGCCCCATGGGGAGGGAGCAACAGTGTCAACTGGTCAGCCCCCCCCCCCCCCCCCCC
>JADRCH010000066.1:4246055-4278745 GCA_019843965.1 Rhynchomys soricoides | reverse complement strand
GAAGAAGAAGAAGAAGAAGAAGAAGAAGAAGAAGAAGAAGAAGAAGAAGAAGAAGAAGAAGAATCCTGTCCAACCATTTCCCTCTACCTCTGAAATAACAAGACTCCACCAAAAATAATCCTGAGTGAGCCTGTCAGAGTGGTTGAGGCCTGAAATCCCAGCCACTGGAAGCTGGAGGATCAGGAGTTCAAGGTCATTGTCAGCTACTTAGGGAGCTTGAGTCCAGCTTGGTGTAGATGTAACCCCATCTCAATAAATGAATAAATAATATCAAGTGATATTCTAGCAGACACCGGTCCGTTCTCTGTGGTTGCTTCATAGAACCATGGAACCGATGGATGGATCTGGGGAGAGAGCACCATCTGATAGCTGGTGACTCCCACACTTACATGTCCATCCTTTCTCTGGATGAGTTACTTTTATGCTGTTTTGATAAAATATCGTGGCTGTGTTGGCTAGTGTTATGTCAGCAAACTAAGGTCAACATAGAAAAGGGAACCTCAACTGATAAAATTCCTCTATAAGATCAGGCTGTGGGCAAGCCAGGTGGGCTTTTTCCTAATTAGTGATTGATAAGGTAGAGCCCAGCCCATTGTGGGTAGGGCAACTCCTAGACTGGTGATCCTGAGTTCTATAAGAAAGCAGGCTGAGCAAGCTATGGAGAGCAAGCCAGTAAGCAGCACCCCTCCGTGGCCTATGCATCAGCTCCTGCCTGCAGGCTCCTGCCTGTTTGTGTTCCTGTCTTGACCTCCTTCAGTGATGACTATGATGATACAGAGTTGTAAGCAGCATAAACCCTTTTCTCTCCAAGTTGCTTTAGCCACGGTGTTTCATAGCAGCAATAATAACGCTGACTAAGGCCAGGACCAAGACAGCTTATAGAAGGAAGAGTTTATTCATCTTATGGTTCTAGAGGAATCAGAGATACTCATGACATGTAAGCATATAACAGCAGGCAAGCATGATGGCTCAAGGCAGCTGGGAGATAACATCCCCCATTTCTGAGGTAGAAAAAGAGAGAACTGGAAGCAGGGTCAAGCTATAATATTCCTACAGCCCATTCCTAATGACACACCTCCACCAGCCAGGCTACAGCTCCTAAATTGCTCTGGAAATTACCAACTGGGGACCAAGGGTTGCAAAGCCAGCACCTAGAGGGCATGGTCCCCATTTAAACTGTTCCTCCTCTTCCGTTCCTCACACTACATCAGCTTCCTACCTAATCTCATCCCTACCTGCTCGCTTAACTCTGAAGCACGGGTCCACACCTACTTCTTCCAGAACCTTCCGTGACTCATTTCTTCATGTCTCTCAGGAAACTTGTAGTTTTAAGACCTCTCTTCTTCTCACATCTCTAATAAACTCCTTCATAAATCCTGTCAGCTGAATCTACAAAACACGCTCCAAATTTATGACCGTCCTCACTATCAGTTATTAACCTGACTAAATTTCAATCTTTCTTGCCTGATCTCTTTACATAGATTTTATTGCTTTCTTAACTTTCATCCTTCCTAACTAAACAGCAATTAGCTCCTAAAACTTCATCAGAGACTTCTAGATGTTCTCCTCACCCTGAACCAAGCACTGGTATTTGTGATGTGCAAAGGCCATGGCCCGTTTTTCACCCCTTAGGTGACCCTTGCTCCTTCTTCTCCAGTCAGGTGTTTTAGAATCGGGAGAGGAAGTGTCAGAGACCTCTTACTTGCCGTGTTTGTAGTTATATACTGTTTCCTCAGGGCTCTTCATCGCTCTGGACTTGGTTGCTTCCTCGTCCTCTCAGATTATACACCGTGGCCGTCTTATTCGTAGAGCCTTCTGGCAATTCCCTCAGGCTCTGCCTCTATCCACCAGGGAGTCCTCTTTCTTCGTCTGTTGAAATTGTGACATGCACTTTTTTCTTACCTGTCTCACCAGACTAATGATTAAGTTCCACTGAGAAAAAAAGACTGTTCATATCCACTTAGAACAGGGACTGTTGTGTTCCTACAGCCAAGAATGGTGTCTGCTGCGTTACAGGTATTTAATAGGCATTTGCTGAGTAATTGAATGAATGAATGAATGAATGAATTGCCATTCATCTTCCTTCTCCCTCCAGTGTCTATCCAGTTATAACCAGTTGGGTATGCCTTACCCAAAATGCTTCAGACTTCGGAATATTTTCAGACCCATCATGAGAACCTTGGGAATGAGACCCAAATCTAAACACAAGAATCATTTATGTTTCATGAAGGCAAGTTTTTAATTATGTCTTTGATTACATCATTCCCTCCTCCCTTTTCATTCTTCCATACCCACCTGTGTCCCCCTCCTTGCTCTCCTTTAAGTTCATGCCCTCTTTTTTCATTGTTGCTGAATGCATATTATGTATATGATGTATATGCATATATATCCCTAGATACAATCTGCTCAATCTGTACAATGTTACCTGCATGTCAGGGATAACCATTTGGTATCTGGATAACCAGTGGTATGCTCTTCCCTGAGGAAAACTATTTCTCCTGTTATTAGCAGCCATTAGTTGTTTGTAGCTCATTGTGTAAGGCCGAGGCCTCATGGGCTTTTCCCAGTCCACTTTGGCATGTCCATTGATACTGTCTTTGTTCAGCTCATCTTAGGGCAGTTATGTTGGGGACACTTTGTGGCTGTAGCATCTGACATTACCGGAAGACACAATCTCACAGCAAACTCTCTGATCTGCTGGCTCTTAAAATCTTTCCACCCCATTCTCCTAGGTGTTTCCTGAGCCTTGGTGCATTTTGATTGGTTCTGGTTTTGTGTAATTGTAATGGCCTGCAGATGTTGCAAGGAGAGGCTTCCCTAATTGGTGGTGAGGACTATACTTACTCGTGGATATAAGGGCACATATTAAGAATGTAGTTAAGTGTTGTGCTGGTTTAGTAAAGTGGCAGTTGTAGGTTCTCCTCCAAGTTCTGTGACTTCACAAACCCTGGGTAGTTGGCTAGGTTTCCAGTTCCAGGTACAATTTTCCTCTTGTTGAGTGGATCTTACATCAGGTTAGAGAGCTGGTGGTTACTGCCAAGACTTGTGTGTCACTGGTGTACCTTAGGGTTATCACACCAGGCTGCTTTATGTTGCTGCTCAGAGGTCCCATAGCTGGGTAGGACTGTTGGATAGTTTCCTCCTTGGGTACATGCATGGCACTTTCTGGTACCGTGAAAACTAGTCCTCAGGTAGAAGGTATTCAGATCTGAAGGAAATTTTTATAAATCATTTGGAATATTTTAGGTTTCAGATTAAGAATGTCCATGCGTAGGACCGTCTGTGTATTCTTCAAACTACCTTTTATTTATCTCATTTCCTTTCATTCTAATTACCACAATCTTGGCTAATCCTTTATCTGCAACAGAACTTTGTCTGCTTATACGATCTGTTTCCAGCAGTGATGAGCACACCTGTTCCTAGCAGTGGTGAACACATCTGGTTCCAGCTGTGATGAGCACACCTGTTCCAGCAGTGGTGAACACATCTGGTTCCCACAGTGATGAGCACACCTGGTTCCAGCAGTGTTGAACACATCTGGTTCCAGCTGTGATGAGCACACCTGTTCCAGCAGTGGTGAACACATCTGGTTCCAGCAGTGATAAGCACACCTGGTTCCAGCAGTGGTGAACACATCTGGTTCCAGGAGTGATGAGCACACCTGGTTCCAGCAGTGGTGAACACATCTGGTTCCCACAGTGGTGAACACATCTGGTTCCAGGAGTGATGAGCACACCTGGTTCCAGCAGTGGTGAACACATCTGGTTCCCACAGTGATGAGCACACCTGGTTCCAGCAGTGATGAGCACACCTGGTTCCAGCAGTGGTGAACACATCTGGTTCCAGCAGTGATGAGCACACCTGGTTCCAGGAGTGATGAGCACACCTGGTTCCAGCAGTGGTGAACACATCTGGTTCCCACAGTAATGAGCACACCTGGTTCCAGCAGTGATGAGCACACCTGGTTCCAGCAGTGGTGAACACATCTGGTTCCCACAGTGATGAGCACACCTGGTTCCAGAAGTGATGAGCATACCTGGTTCTAGCAGTGGTGAACATGCCTGGTTCCAGTAGCGATGAGCACACTTGTTTCTTTCCTGCTTTCTGGAAGAACAGTCTTGGGTCATCATTTGCACACAGTGACTCATGGGATAGTGGCTCTGATGGCTAGTTTTCAACTGACTGGACAAGATGTAATTTTGAATGACAGACCTTGGTATGACATGAACTGTGTTAGGGCTCTTGGAATAGTATGAGTTTGCCCATCTGTCAGGCTAGTATCTATAAATTTTAGCTGCCACCCACACATTGGACACCTACTTTTGGTCCATTTGGTTTATGTGATGGATACTTGCTGCTAGAAAGAAGAAGAATTTCATGGAATTTGGAAACACTAAGCAGAGCCACATTCTGCTCAGATGGCACTTGGAAACTGTCTGCATACAATGTTTTTTCCTCTTCAGTGTAATACATTTGTGTAAACTAATTTTTCTTTAATAAATATGGATGTATTTTTATTTATACAAGAGTTTTGTTTGCAGATGTGTATACATACAATGTGTATGTGTGTACACAATGTGTACAAAGAGGCCAGAAGAGGGCGTCAGATCCTTGAAAACTGGAGCTACAGATGGTTATGAACTGTCCTGTTGGTGCTGAGAACTGAACCTGAATTCTCTGCAAGAGCAGCAAGTGCTTTTAACCACTGAGCCATCTCCCCAACACTTCAGAGAAATAGAAGTCAAAAAGAAAAGCAGAAGAGCCAGCTGACTATGGTACCAAAACCTCTGGAACCAAGAGGCAAAATAAATTGTTCCTCTGTCTGAGTGACAGGAAGCCTAGCTTACATAGCTGCTGCCTAGGTCAGACTGGGAAATAGAAACACTTTAAAGCAGCATCAACTGTTTCTGTGGCTGGACAATGCTGAGCAGTGCTGGGATTTAATTTAAGGTGAAAAAGTGCTTCATTGCTAAACCTTTACAACCCCATTTTCTTGTCTTGGAGCTAAGAATCAACTGGTGTTGGTTCTTGTGTGCACAGAGTCATTATTTTAAAACATATTTGCAAAGTCTTAAAAGATTTTCATACACCCAAAGATGACTGAGGAATTGTCTCTTTAATATACACCATCGCCTGGTTAGAAAGAACAGGCAATTTCTCAGTGCCTGTAAATTGAACAGGAGAGATTGTAACAGTCAAGATGTCACTCATCCTGACTGTGAGGTCAGAGGCACACCTCTCAGGCTCTCTGCTGAAGCTACAAGACCTATAATCAGTTAATGAAATGTTTTCATACATCTTGTGGAGAGCAATTCGCTTCAGTGTACCTGAAATCTCAGAGCCTATTCTGGCTTGGGAAGATAAAGCTAACTTATACAGTGATGAACAGCTCCGTGGTCTTCGCATCCCGTCCATGTTGGGTGGACTTGCCTTTGGAGTTGGAGAAATGACTAGATCAATTTTGAGATGAAGATTTCTGAGCTGTAAGACAGACTTTGAGCATATGCTTTACTGGGTGTCAAATGATATCCCTATTAACTATTTGGACTTCTATTTGCATACAGCCATTATATATGATAATAAGTTTCATAAAACTTTATCTATCATTCTAATGTATCATGTATTTTGGCCATATTTTCTCTTTCTTTACTCTCCTCCTCCTCTTCTTCTTCCTCCCAGTCTTTTTTTCGGTGACCATCACACACACACACACACACACACACACACACACATACACACACACAATTTTCTGCACCTATATAAACTCTTCTAATGCACAATTGAGAGAAAGTGTGTAATATTTGTCTTTGGGGCTCTGGTATATTTTGCTCATATAATTAAGCTCCAGTTGCATCCATGTTGTAGGGGATGACAAAATTCCATTCTTCTTTATAACTGGATGAAACTCCACTGTTTGGACATACAGCATTTTGTTTATCTATCCACATGTTGACAGATACCTAGGCTGATTCTAGATCTCGGCTCCTGGGAACATTACAGCAGTAAACATGGATCTACAAATGTATCTGTGATCATTGACTTCAGGTACTGATCCAGAAGTGTTATATCTGGGTCATATGGACTCTCTGCTGTTTGACAAATTAACACATTATTGGGGCCAATTAAATCCCTACCAGCAATGTATTGGGTTTCTTCTCCCCTAAACTGTCACCCACTCTGGTTCCATTATTTTCTCAACCATAGCCTCTCTGACTGGTTTGAGATATAATCTCAGTGTAGCTTTCCTTCACATGTCCCAGATGACTGAGAATGTTGACCATTTTTCATGCTTACTGCCCATGTATACCTCACCTTTAGAAGACTGGCCGCTCATTTCGTTAGCCCAGTTATTGAGTGAGTTGTTTGCCTAGCTTTTTGTAGGTCTTTGAGCTTTTAAAATATGTCCCCACTTACAGCCCTTTAACATCCGTGCAGACTGCAAAGATCTTTCTCCTACTCTGAGACGACTTCTATTTACTAGAGTATTTTCTTTACTGCGCAGAAACTTTCATGTCATGCCATCCTGATTATTAGTTCATGAGATTATTTCATGGGCTATTGGATCCTCTTCTGAAAGCTCTTGCCTGTGCCTATATTTTAACATGTTTCCCTCTAATTTGGAGATTTAGGGGTTCAGGCCTTAGGTTTAGATCTTTGACCAATTTTAATTGGTTTTGTGCAGGAGAGATGGGGATCTGCTTCTATCTTCTACATGTGGCCATCCATTTCTTCCATGTGAAGAGAATCTCTTCTCTGGTGTCTGCTTTTGGCATCTTCATAAAGAACCAGATGGCTGTACATGGCTTTTTTCGGGGTCCTCTGTTCTGTCCCAGTGATAGGTATGTATACTACTTTGCCGGCCAGCCCTGTGATGATTTTATTACTAAACCTCAGTAGCATGACTTGAAGTCGAGCATGGGATACTTGTAGCACTGCTGTTTTGCTTGGTGCTCTCCACAGTCAGTATTCCATATCAATTTTAGGATATTTTCTATTTTTGAGAGGAATATTTTTGGAATTTTTGATGTGAATTCCATTGACTCTATAAGTCATTTTTGGATATAGCTATTTTTGTGAGGTTAATTCTGAAATTCCACGAGCACAGAAGGTCTTTCCTTTCTCCAGTGTCTTCTCCAATTTCTTTCTTTAGTGTTTTACAATTTGCATTGTAGAGGTCTTTCACTTCCAATACTAGGCATATTCTTAGGTATTATGAATGGGATTGCCTGCCTGGTTTATTTCTCAACATGATTGCCTTTGGTATATAGGAAAACTATTGGATGTTTATATGCTCATTTTTTTTGTCTTGCTTCTATGCTGAACGCATTTATCAGTTGTAAGGATTTTCTGTGGGGTCGTCAGGGTCAGTGCCATGCACGATGATGTCATAGACTGAAAATAAGGATACTTTGCCTTCTCTCTTTCCTGGTTTTATCACTTCTCACCCCTCTGTTTTTTTTTTACTGCTCTAGATTAGACATTGTAAGTCTTTTCCATTCAGAGCAATATTGAATTCAGGTTTGTCATAAGCAGTCTCGCTGAAACTGAACCCCCAATCAAAGAGCATGCGTGGGACAGACCTAGGCCCCCTACACATATGTAACAGATGTGCAGTTTGGTTTTCATGTAGGTCCCCTAACAACTAGAGCAGGGATTGTATCTGACTACATTGCCTACATAGTAAAGACTACCTATGGACCCCAGTTAGTGATTGTGTAGGTTTTCTTGTGGTGTTCTTGACCTCTCTAGCTCTTTCTCCCTCTCTTCCACAAGATGCTCTGAGCTATGAGTCTCTGCATCTCAGCTGTTTTCATCAGGCCTCTCAGAGGACACTTCTACTAGGCACCTGTCTGGAAGTATAGTAAATGTGGCCATCTTACCAAAGGCAATCTATAGACTCAATGAAATGCCCACCAAAATTCCAACACAATTCTTTAAAGACCTTGAAAGAGCAATTCTCAACTTCATATGGAAAAAAAAAAACAAAAAATACAGGATAGATCAAACAATCTTCAACAATAAAAGAACTTCTGGAGGTATCACTACCCCTGACTTCAAGCTGTACTACAGAGCAATAGTAATAAAAACTCCATGTTTTTGGTGTAGAAACAGACAGGTTGATCAATGAAATCAAGCCAGAGACCCAGAAATAAACCCTTATACCTACAGACATTTGATTTTTGACAAAGAAGGCAAAACCAAACAATGAGAAAAGATAGCATATTCATTAAATGGTGCTGGTCTAACTGGATATCTACATGTAGAAGAATGCAAATAGATCCATATTAATGACCCTGCACAAAACTCAAGTTCACGTGGATCAACGACCTCAACATAAAACCAGATACACTAAATCTAATAGAAAGTGGGAATAGTCTTGAATGCATTATCATTGAAGACATCTTCCTGAGCAGAACACAAACAGCTCAGGCAAATATTTTATTGAGAATCATATGGATCAAAAATAGGTGTACTAATTTTAATGACACAACCTACTGATTTAAAGACACAGATTGGTATCAACATAATAATAGTCTGTAAAGTCAACTTCCCACTCTCAACAATAGACAGATCATCCAGACAAAAAAGTCCATGTAGAAACATCATAATTAAATGATATTATAAGTCAAATGGACTTTGCAGACATATATTGAATAGTCTTCCCAAACTCTGTAGAATTCATACGCACCAGAGAAATCTCAAGTGACTTAGCAGTACACCTCAAAGTCTTGGACAAACAAGAACTAGCCAAGAACAAAATCAGTAAGTGGAAAGAAATAATTAATAATAGGATAGAAGTTAATGATATGGAAATTAATAACAGCATCAATGAAAAACATGTTAGTCCTTTTAAAAAATAAATAAGATTGAAAAATCCTTAGCAAAACTAAAAGAAAGCAATTAGATCCCAACCCCTCTCACTAGAGACAAAGAGGTGGCAAGGTGGTATACACATGTAATTCTGGCCCTTGGGTGGGGGGAGGCAGGAGGATCAGGAACTTAAGGCCATTCCCTGCATCCAATTTTAAGTCTACCTGCATTGACCAGCCTTAAAACAAATGGCAAGAAAGGGAGACATCACAACAGGTAACAACCAAACTGGGCAGATCGTAGGCCATACTGTGAAAACCTACATTCCAACAGCTTAGAAGATCTGCAAGAAATGGGTATGTTTCCACATACGTGAAACCTTATGGAATTATACAAACATGAACAAATGGTGAAATGGAAGCAGTAATAAAATGTCCCCCATTTTACAGAAGCCTGTGTCCTGGGAATTCGGGGCTGAAGTCTGCTTTATCTTTAAATAAGAGTAAACACCAGTATGCCTCTAAATATTTCCTAAGCTAGGAAGGGACACTACCAAACTCGTTTTATGTAACCAGCATTACTTCAATGCTAAAACTAGGTATAGATACTCATTTGCCTTTTAAAGGAGGGTTTTATAATTTCAACTTTGAAGCTCCTTTGTTTCCATCTTGTGAAGTCAGTTTTTAAAAGAATCTTTATAAATCTGTGTCTTGTAGATACCTGTCACACTCAGCTCTCCTTCTCTTCCTTATCTCTGTCTCCCCAATTTGTTCATTTGTTTGTTCGACTTAATTACAAAAGACTGAGCTTCTGCATTCATTGTATGTGGATAACCATGGAAATGATCCCTTTGGTTCATCGAAAGCCTTTCTATTGTTATTAGGCAAATCTGTTTCCACTGCAGTCTTCTTTATCATGACACGTCACGACTTGAGCTGCTTATCACAGGAAACACTTAAATTTGGCAAGCATCTTTGTGTTCCTTCTAGAAAAAAAGAATGCAAGTTGTTTCTTGAATTTTTTTTTTAAGTTTTCATTATATTTTTCATTCGTGTGTATATTGATAAGTGTGTGTGTGTGTCTCTGTGTCCATGTGCCACGGGTGTGCACATGTGGCCGTCTGATGACACATACAGAAGTCAGGTTTCTTCTCTCACTGTATGGGTTGCAGGGAATAAACTCTGCCATTAGGTTTGGATATCGATGCCTCTACCCTCTGAGCCATGTGGCTACCCCAGACTTCTGTAAACCGCATTTTAAAACCAATTGTTGTGCTTACTGTGTTTCTTAGGAGTGAATGAACTGAGATATTCCTTTGGTTGTAACTGATGAGTTTTCCTTCTTGGTGATGGAAACAGAATGCCCCATCCTTCATGAACAGAGCTACAGTGCAGATGTTCACATGATTCTCACTGAGCATGCCTGAAAACTTGTATTGCATTGTGTTAGAGTTGAAGAATTGTATCAGATAGGACCCAACTGGATCCTGCTGCTCTCTAAAATGAGTGCCCAGAGACCTTGTACCATGGCTTGTCACTCCCATCCCTCTGAATGCTGCTGCGTCTACACGTAAGCATACCACTTGCTATTGTTTTGACCAGTGCTCAGCAGGGGCACCACACAGGGCCAGCATATTCAACCCTAATGTGTTATGGCTCAATTAAGGGATGGTTGATTCAGGGAAAGAAAGAACATTGGTATAAGCTGGACCAATGCAACAAAAGCCCAGTTATCCTGAGAAAAGTCTGGTGTAGACAATGGAGACAAAGCTGCTATGTGATGGATGGAGGAATCCGGGGATCTGTGGATTCTAGCTGGGGAGGGGGGGTTGGGGGGGTTAATACACAGTAGCCCTCTTTCAGCATCCTCCTGTGTCTTAGCCGTCAGTGCCAGAGCCATGTGGCGAGCAATGATACAGCCTCGGCAACATGTTATCATCTCTCTCATTAAATTAATGAGGATAATTTGAATGTTATTGCTTTTGTGGTTCTGCCTGTAATTAATCTGTAAATTTGTTTTGGTTTTACAACTGTAAATGAGCCACAATCATAAGGAGATTATACCTAGTTTCTAGTTTTATGTTTCCTTATATTTGACTAGCAATGTGAACATGAATTATATATATATATATATCACCATTGACTTTAGGACTCACCATTAGTTACATGGATTTTCTATTTGATATCTAGTCCTTGGTGATATTTTCAGTTGTTCTTCTACTATCTAATAGATGGGTTCTTTTCCGGCTTCATGTCTTCAGCATGCCCCCAGGCAACCTCATTTACTTCTAACAACAGGTAAACGTCTGAAGTAAGGATAGGGTTGGAAGAATTTGGGGAGGCTCAGAGGTTCATGGCCAAGATCCCAGAAGCTGAACTGGAATAGATGTGACAGAAGGTTTCTGAAGACAACCCCACCTTCCGTTGAACTCCACAAGGCTGATGGACCGATTCACTCTGTGGTGGCTGTGGAGAGAGTGGAGAGTGTAGCAGATCTAGAGCCTCATTCCACTTCACCTGGAGCTGTCTTTAGCCCCTTGGCCATTCCGTGTGCACCTCCGTGTCTGACCTAGCATCCTTATGACTCACAGGTAAAACCTTCTCGGATGCATTAACTTAATAGATCACACCGACCGAAAGGCTAAGACTGTCAGCGGATAGCATCTGAAGCCTCTAGCAGGAGTTCTTCCACTTTGTTTTAACCTGCCTAACAGCTGTTCCCACTGAGGGATTTGAAAAGTGTGTTGATTTATGACAAGTTTTGTTCTGTTTCATAAAATCTTCATGGTCGGTACATGGTATCTGGAGTAACCTGAATCTCAGTTCCTGGGCCATGTTCATTTATATTTGACCTCAGAATAAACTCTGTCTTGTCTATTTTGAGGTGAGGGTTGTGGCTTTGAGTTGATATCTGGAAACGGTAGCCTGAGCAACAGAAAGAGGTATCACACACCTTCCGCATACTCTTCCTGTAGAGGACGCTGCTTTCTGGCATGTGGTGACACTTTCTGCCCAGTGTCTCTCTAGGGTATGGATACAGTGGTACCAGTACCCTAGGAGGGTGAAGTTGCTGCCTCTGCCTCTGGCCGTTGGACCTCTGCAGATGGCTGCTTCTCAGAGCTCCCACCTTCAGGTAAGGGATAGGTGTGTGAGACTCCATGGCCACCCTAGGCCACTCATCCACACTCGAGCTGCAAGGAAGCCCGAGAAGCTACACATCTATCCTCTCAGTATCTAGTTTTTGAGGTCAGCTCTGTTTCTCATCAGGATTTGTTACATAAGCCATCGCACAAACACATGAACGAGGTTCAGATGCTGGGCTGGGAGGAGGAAAAAGTTAGAACCTCCGCTCTCTTCTGCCTTTATCCAAGAACTTGAGAAGAGTGCAGCTGAGGACCTGGACGAGGACACATGAGTTGGCAAGCTTTCCTCTCTGCCCATATGGATGGCTAGTGGGACAATTCCACAGGGCAGACCCACGCAGCACCTGACATTTGCCCCTGCTCTCTGCCTTATCTCCAACCCATGCTTCCATCCAAATTTCACATTCACGAGGGGAGGAGGAGGGAGGAGCCGGGAGGAGCTGCATGCTAATTCTTGTCTCCCCTGCGTTCTTTCATCTATGGAGGTGCATTTCCAAAACCTTGTAAATCAATGGATGTTTTCATTACTGCAATAAAATCTGCCTTTGTACCTAGCTCCCCAAGGAGTTGGAACATAAACAGAGCCTCCACAATTCACACTTCACCAGCTCAGGCGCAGTGCAGTCTTTGTTAAGACTCTGTTTGATCATTTTGCTTTTGATCTGCTTGTGTGCTTGGAAAGAGCCATCCCAGTCAGCCAGGGGGCCCTTCTATAGCAAACCCTCTGAAGAAGCCCTTTCAGGACCCATGCCAGGTGCGATGCTAATTTTATATGTCAACTTGACTTGGCAAAGGGATGCCCAGATACCTGGTAAGACATTATTTCTGGTTGTGCTTCTGAGTCAATTTCCAGGAGAGATTTGTGCTTGAATCAGTGAGTTTGGTAAAGAAGATTGCTCTCACCCAGGTAGGAGTGTATCCTTCAATCCACTGAGGACACAAATAGAACAAGAAAGCAGAGGAAAAGCAAATTCATCTGCTGAGATGAGGTGAAAATCTCCTGCCCTCAATCTGAAAGCTCCTGGGTAGACGGAGACTTAAGCCCACATGCACCACCACTGCTCATGCCTTTGATTTTGTTAGGACAAAGTAGAGAAATTATATGAATAATCTCTGGTGGCCATTAACTGGTCAACTCAAGCTATTTTCCTGTTGGTATTGGAGTGAGGAAAGAGAAAGTCCTGAAAGAATGAACAAATGAAACTTTCTCTCTACTTCTGGTATGGAAACTACCTCCATAGAGACAAAGAGGTTCCAACAAATGTTAGTCAATTAAGCGGTTCTTAGTTAACTTTTAACAAACAGTGCTGAAGCGATGGAATTTATTAAAGGAAAGCAGATCTTACAAATGACTCCAGGAAGTCATAAGTGCTGAAGTCTGAGTACAGTAGGGGATATGTTTGAATGACAGCTCTGTGGGGGCTGCCTTCCCAGTGGTCCAGCAACCACTGGGAGCAGCTACCAGCACCCAGGGTTTACAGAATCCCAATAAGGCATCCCTTTCTCAAGGAGGTAGACCCTTCCTCTTGCCACATGGCTGGGGCTGAGGTGGCAGACAGTCTGACAGCCACCAACCTGCAGGCAGAGATGCATTAGTTCCCAGACATGGAGCAATAAGGAAAGATCCAATTCTTCATCCACCCTGAGCGTCCTCCACCTGGAAAGGAACGTGGAGTGAACAGGTGTGCATCCTGTGGGGAACTAAAGCACCTTCTTATATGAGGTGAGTAGCAGTTCATAGAAAGGCATGGATATTCAGCTCTCTGTTACTGTAACAAATTACCTAAGGGAGCCAACATGGAGAAAAGAAAGGGGTTTGTGTGTGTTTGATAATTTTGGTTTTGCCTCACACTTCTGGAGGTTTTTAGTTCATGATCAATTACTCCATTTCCTTTGGGTCTATGGTGGCTCCACACTGGGGAAGAAGCACATTTACCTCAAAGCTAATGGAGAGAAGGAAGAGAAGAGACAGGGTTTCTAATATCCTATCCAAGGGGATGCTTCCCAGGACCAGCGTATCTCCCATCAGCCCCATCTTTCAGAGGTTCCATCACCTCCCAGTGGCATCTGGGCCCAGGGTCAAGTCTTTGGCACAGCAGCTCCTGGGAGACACCCAAGCCATAGCACATGCTCAAACACCTGTTAATACTTCATTATTTTCTAATGTCAAAATGTTGGTCCCTAGTTGGTATCTTATTGTATGAAGATCTCCTTATATTAGGTGTTTAAAGATGGGGAGAGATAAGTCTGGAGTTTGCCTGGCCTTGGAAGCTGGATCCAAGGGCAGTTCATTCTGCTTGTTGTTCTCACCACCCAACACTAAAGAACTTTGGTAAGAAAGGCTTTGAGCCACAGGTGCAAGCAAAGAGATAGGAGAGCTGAGCCTATGCAGTGGCAGCCTATCTGTTGTCAGAATGCTTGGGCAATTAGAAGGATTCTTTTTAAACACTCTAGAGGCAGATTCACCAGCAGTAAGTGAAACACACGTATATATATATATATTCATTCTCCTGGTGACTTTGGACAGCTGTTCAGCGGCATGTACATATGGGTGTCTTTACTCTAAAGACATGGTTTTGTTCATCCTAAGCAGGGGAGGAGGAGGAAGAGCTCAGAGAGTCTCCTCCACAGTAGGTTTGATCAAGTATACGTCTTTCTTTCTGGTGATGTTTCCTTCACTTTTGTCTTAGTCAGTGTCTTATTGCTGGTAAGAGACACACAAACAAGGAAACTCTTATGAAATAAAGCAGTCAATTGGGGGTTGCTTACAGTTTCAGGTGTTTAATCCATTGTAATCATGGAAGGAAGCATGGAGGTATACAGACAGGCATTGGAGCAGTAGCTGAAAGCTTTACATCCTGATCCATAGGTAGAAAGGCAGAGAGAGTCTGGGCCTGTCATGGACTTTTGAAACTTCAAAGCCCACCCACCTGTGACACACTTGCTTCAATAAGGCCACTCCCCCTAATCCTTCTAATCCTTTTAAATAGTACATTCAAGTAGATAAGCCTATGTGGGCCATTCTTATTCAAACCACCAAGAATTCCACCCCTAAATTTATGTTCAGCACATAAACTATTTTAGGGGCTGTTGAGAGTGAGTCCATCTATACTCATTAGTTTTTATTATCAAACTTGGCAAAACCTAGAGTAACCTGGACTGATCAGATTGGCTTATTCTCTCTCTCTCTCTCCCTCTCTCCCTTCCTCCCTCCCTCCCTCTTTCTTTTTCTTTCTCTCTCATACTTACTCATACACACACATAATCAATCAGTCAATCAATGTAATGAAATACATTTTTAAAAGAAAGAAATGGGAGGTCACCTAGAAAGAGCTGCCTACCCTTATCTCCCAGGGCTGGAGTACCTGGTCTACAGCTGCTAGCCTGTGGTCAAGCTCTTCAGGATTCTGGCTGCCTGTAGGTAGGATTACCATGGATGGACAAAACTCAGCCACCTATTTCTTACCATTTTCACCATGCCCAGACCTACCTCAGACCTACAGGCTATTGAAACCACACAGGACTGAGAAGGACTATGGTCTATATTGCTGTGAGCTTGAGGTAGACTTGTGCCTCTAAACAACTGCACCTAGCTGAAGATGCTGCTGATTGGAATAAAAGTCCAATATTCTGGGGCTATGTGCCTTACTCTGGCATTGGAGAAGGACCAGAGGCCCTGTTCATAGGTAAGCCTAGAGATGGAACTTAGAATCTGCTCCATGCTTAATGTTATTGGCCTAAAACTAAGTTCCAAAGTAAAGGCTGGCTTTCACCACCTCACCTACCCCAGTAAAGAGTCTTTCACCCGTGCTATGATGTTTGAGTCTCAGATAATGCTGGTAAAAGTGTCCCTTGGCCATTGGGGCTGACATAAAATAAAATAAAATAAAATAAAATAAAATAAAATAAAATAAAATAAAATAAGCTGGGTGGTACCTGAATCTCACAGCTGCAGGGCCTGTAGGCATGTGTCTCCATCAGGGTTTCTATTCCTGCCCAAACATCATGACCAGGAAGCAAGTTGGGGAGGAAAGGGTTTATTCAGTTTACTCTTCCATGCTGCTGTTCATCACCAAAGGAAGTTAGGATTGGAACTCAAGCAGGTCAGGAAGCAGGAGCTGATGCAGAGGCCATGGAGGGATGTTCCTTGCTGGTTTGCTTCCCCAAGTTTGTTCAGCTTGCTTTCTTATAGGACCCAAGACTACCAGCCCAGGGATGATACCACCCACAAGGCCCCTCCCCCACACCCCTTGATCACTAACTGAGAAAATGCCTTATAGCTGGATCTAATGGAGGCATTTCTACAAGGAAGGGTCCTTTCTCTGTGATAACTCCAGCTTGTATCAAGTTGACACAAAACCAGCTAGTATAATATGGGAGGATTGTGAATGTGTCCTAGGCCCATTTTAAGCCTGAAAAAGGATGGACCAAACCTTCCACTCTTAAGTCTCCTTCACTGATGTCATTGTCCTTAGAGGCTATGTCTGTGGGCCCTGTTACAGCTTCTGCTGGGTGTAGGAGCTCACTGCAATGGGCATGGTACTGAACTTTTGACTCTGCACCTTGCTGGCCTCCCCTTCCAGCTCTTCAGTAGGTAGAATCCTGCTCTGGACCCTGAAGCAGAGCCTGGAGGAAGGGGTGTGGCTAGAGTCAGGTGCCTTGCCTAGACAAGCCTAAAGTAGCTCCAGGAGTTCAGTCCCTGGAGTACAGTCATGGGACAGGGGTCATAGGGCTTTGCTTAGCACTAGGTTGTATGTGGTTGGCTGAGCACTAAGGTTCAAGTCTTAATGTCTTGCTCAGGTTGGAGGTATGTCTCTGCAGTCTAGGCCACTTGGGTTGGGGGAGGGATGACTGAGAGTCACCCATGTCTCTCTGCTCTGTCTTCCTATGTCAATCTAGCCTCCCCTTGCTGTATGATAAAAGCAGACACTGCGTTTCCCCATTTGATCTCCTTAGCTCTGCTGAAGGTGACTAAAATGACAAGAGGGCTTTGGTCACCATCTTGCTTCTCTTTTGTAATGATAGAGGGAAACCAATTTTTTAGGTAATGGCGTGCCACAGGAACACGCATCCTTGATATCCAAAAGCAAACAATAGGATGCTTATGTTTAGCCCAGGAGAACAAGGATGATGAAAATGCTTGTTCCTCACATCTTAGTGGATGCTGATAACAATATTGACAGGAACATTTTTACCCCTTCCAGACAAATGGAGGCCAAGATCAAAAATAAAGAGTGGAAATAAATGTCTAGAGAGTGTTAGGGGCAAATGCAAGGAAGTGGAAATCTCCGCTGCCTGGAATCTTGTTAATAACTAGTTCCTCAGGCCTTCTGAAGAGCATTATCATTGTTGTTAACAACGTCGACTCACACTGAATTCTTACAATGGGCCAGCTAAAAGGTTTTGCTTACATCGCTTGTCATTCAGAGCAATATAGTGAGTCAGCCATGCAATACAGCTGAGGTCGGGGAGCCTCCAGCCTTCTCAGCTCCTCGCTTGCAGGAAGCATGTTCTGGTTTTTCTCTGGCACATATCTGACTTACAACCCCAGTTCTAGCTCCTTGGGAGCACCACTAGGTGAGGTAAGGGTGACATGAATGCAAGCATCTTGGTAGTGAGAGGGTGGACCTGTTACCAGAGAGAGACATTAACTGACCAAGGTCGGGAGCCTGTCACATTACATTGAATGGTGTCATTTAAAACGTATGGGTTGCTTAATTCTGGAATTTTCCATTTAACTCTTTTGGATTATTGCTGGATTGCAGATGACTACAACTGTGAGGAGCAAAAGGACAGATTGGGGAGGAGGGAGCAACTGTATTTTGGTAACTCTGAGTAAAGGCGCCTAAGGATGCCATTTTGGAAACCAAGCTAGCTGTTTTTAAACATCACATAGAGTTTAACACCACAGCCCTTGGGGTTGTTTTCCAAATGCAGCGTGCGGTGTGTGCTTCAGCTAAAGCAGACTGGCGTGTGAGTCATATGTTGTGCTTCTTAAAATGTAAAGGAAGGGAATCCTGTGGGCTTTGTGGATAATCACCCAGGGACAGCGGGATGCTGATGGACTCTCTGTGTCAGTGCTTCCGGGGATAGAGTCCTACATTGTCCCTGACCTCAGAGTAAGCTAAATCAGCAGCTTAACAAAACAGAAAAGGAAAACTAAAACAAAACTTACTAAACAATCACTGTCTGTGGTTCTTACCAGACACATAGCTCCTTAGGGATTCTAGCAGTCCCTTTCCCCAAAGAGGCTGAAGATGCCCAAGCCAATGGGAGCAGGGGTGGAGACTTGGTAGAGACTCTTCTAAAAATGGGGCTTGAAGAACATGCAAACCATTCTGCTTTTTACTATATTTTGGGTGTTTTGATGTCTTTAACTAACAGTAACTATAGCAGACAGTAATTACGGTCTAGATGGTAACTTTCCCCTCCACAGTGAGGACGGTGGAGTTGACTCACGTATTTGGTTTCAGGGACTCCACCATGACAGGTGCATGCGAGGTCTGATGCTGTGTGCAGCAGTGGGACCTTTAGCCCAGGTTCCTCTCTGCGTCTCACAAGTTGCTGCATTTGTAGTGCATCATTGCAGAAACACTATCATTCTGTGTCACCAGTTTTCAAGTTTGTTCCTAATTCTTAATGTAAAACAATGTCTATAGGAGGGCACAGCCTGGTTTCAGAGACGGCAATGGAGGAGATGCTAATGTGTCTTGGAATAGATGGGGATGTTATACTCACTATTTCTTGGAGCCTCCCACAACAAGCTAGACTGGAACCTATAACAACGTTAAGCTTTGTGGCTGTTTGTTTTGGTTTTGGTTTTGGTTTTGTTTCATTTCGTTTGCTTGGTTTTCAGACAGGGTCTAATGAATACGAAGGCAGGTTTGAATTCACATTGTAGCTGAGGGTGTCCTTGAACTTCTGATTCTCAGGACTCTGCCTCTGTGTGCTGGGATTACAGGTGTGTACCTCATGCTCAGTCTTTACCGTCCCAGGGCTTTGTGCATGCTAGGTAAGTACCACCAACTGAGCTACATCCCTAGCCCCCAGCCTTGAACATTTGGGTAGAAAAGGAAATAGAAGAAAAGACCACAGAACAGTCATATGGGCATGCATGCACCTACAGAGACACTAGAGATAACATAATGCCTGGTGCTGCCACCACAGATAGTCTGGTGCTCAAGGGACTGTTAGCTTGGGCAGCAGGCTAGATGGTCAGAATGAATGGGGAAGTGGCATGAATAGCATGTACAGGCTCGAGAGGCAACAGCTCACCTGGGAAAGTGGAAAGTCTTCCCAGACTGCCTCCTGGTCCACAGCTGGTAAGGAGATGGGAGCAGGTACATTGGAGTGAGGACATGGGGACTGGAAGGGGAAAAGATGAGTCTTCTTGGTCTTTGAATTGGACCTAGGGCAATTGGTTTCTGGCTAGCAGCACAAGGTGGCATGCTGAAGAACATCCAAAGTATCCAGGTAGGATGAGTCCCTCCCCAAGAGAAACTGGACTTCTGCAGGCATTGTCCTTTGATACCATCCAGTTTGCTGAATGCTCCAAGCTCAGGCAGGATGTGGATGAGGAAAAAGCTGGTCCCATTATGTTCAGACATGGTGGTGATGTTGAAATAATCCTCTTGTTTCAACAGACAATGGTGGTTGTAACAGAGGTAGGCCAGGAGCAATGGATGGCCTGGCTGTGGGCTGTCTAGGGATGGGGGAAAGTCTCTGGCTGCTGTTGTTAAGTCTTAGGCCGGAAGGTGACATCTCACCAAATGGTAGCTCTGAGAAGACCCATCGTCCTTCAGCACATCACCACAGGTGCCGTCTTTCCATACAGCGCAACACAACTGCCTTCATGCTTACATGAGCAGAAGTCAGTACACAGTGAGCCTGCTTGCCGGGATCTGCACTCACTAAGGGTCAGCAGGAGGGGCAAAGTTCAAAGGTCACTCAGGGAAGGGCATGAAGTCTAGGTCCTAGAGGGAATGGTGCGGAGAAGGAAGAAAAGCAGCTCACTGAAGAAATGAATGACTAAGATATTTTCAGAACCAATAAAGCTGAGTGGGAATGGGGATGTATAATTATCCTACTGCCAAGGAAGAAAAATAAAATGAGGAGAGAAAAAAAACCAAAAAACCCTCAAACAATGCAAAAGTAGGCCAGGAAGGGGGGAGGGGCAGGGCAGAAATTCAGAAAATCCAGACAAACGGAATAATAAAAGAGATGACTGGGATGAGTCCAAATGTATGAGCATTCATCCCCAACTTGAATGTGATAAATGTTTTTTTTTTTTGACTGAAAATAACACTCAGTGGCGGAAGAGGCTCAGTGGCGGAAGAGTCAGTAGGTGGCCATGGGTTTCTGGGGGAGGTGGTTTTTACTGAGTGGACACGATGACTGGATCTATTTCCAAGAAGGCTCTGTTTTATTCTAGACTGCAGCTTTGAATTTTGAGGGTTTTTTTTTGTTTTTTTTTTTTTTTTTTAAATCTGCAGCCTGGCTCTCGTTTTCCACACAAGCTAAATTAAGTCCATATGGAACAGGAAGGGAACTTGCCTTCCTGCTTTCTAGACAGTCCTGCCTCGGCACCTGAGAGCCCTGCTGCCCAGGGAGGACGCAAGTCACCAGCTCGTGTAGCGTCCTGCTGCCATGGGAGATGGAGGTAGAGACCGATTTCCAAGGTTACACAGAGTGAAAGGCAAGGGGCTGAATACAGGCCCCTCAGGCAAGGCTCCTAAACCTGCTGTTTGATAGCACGAGTCCTCTGGGAGGCTTCTAGCCTTCTCTGCCTGGCCCGTGGGCTCACATCCACCCACCCTACCTGCAGCTCTCAGCAAACTTTCCTTGGTCTTCTTTCTCAGGGGGCAAACGTGAATTAGATAAGATCGTCAACCCCTACTTTACTCACGACACAAACGAGCAGGCAGAATTATGTGCTTCTCTGACAGTAAATGAGCAACAAGTGTCCCTGACTCTGTCAAGGGTGGGCGTGGGGCAGAGACAAGGGAACAAAGTCCTCTAGAATCAGGGCGGGTGACATGAAGATCAGAGCACTGACCTCAGGGTCAGACACACAGGCTAGCATCAGTTCTCAATGATGCTTTGTGTGCTTCTCATTAAGTTTTATTTCCAAGCCTCAGTTTACCCTTCTAAAACAAAAATAGATCACCTTTCCGAAAAGCTGTGTAGATGTATTATTAGCCTCTTTGTTGTACAGGGAAGGAGTGAGGAACTCAGACAGAGATGGTAATCACTGTCTAAGTCACAGACTCACTCCTTGCCATTGACCACCACAGAGTTCTTGTGGAACAGATGCTGCATGGCCCACACATAGCTGGTACTCAGCTATGATGTCTATGACCCTTACCTACCACCGTCTGTACCCTCCCTCATGACCATCCCCTTCTGGGGATCAATAGTGGTACTTTCTGTGGTACCACTCAGCTACCAATCTGATAGCATCAAAATTGGAAGATGCTCTCTTGACTACAGGTATCCACCCGAAGGTATCATTGATTTATCGCACGCAGGTTAGCCTCTGCTTACGCATTGCATGACAGCTGGCAATCACATCCTGTCTTATGTGGAGAAAGAGTTTTTAATTTCCTAATTGTCTCCGATCCTCCGAGTCACTTCAGTGGCCACTTTACCCATTCAGGAAGCAATGTTGTGAGACAAGCCTGCCTTCCTTCTGGTGAAAGATGGCATTGTTTCATTTGTGGCAATACCTGCTTGCTAAGCCTCTCTATTAAAAGACTCAACAGTCTCTAGAGAGACTTACCAGACAATTACTCTCTAGAGATTAATGCTGCGATACCAGAGAGCAGCCAATCAAGCAGCCTGGAGATCACACCAAAATAGAAGTCGATTATTACATGCAGACCCCCTTTCCCCTTTTGTCTTTATGCCAGTCTAGATTTAGATTGTGTTAGGAAACAGGAAGGGCCATGAGGGGTCATGAAGAAGTCCATAAATGAAAGCCACTGCCCTGGCCATCACCAAGTGCCTTAAAGCTCTTGATCCCTCGCTCACATTCTACTTGAGCACACTGTGACTGTTTCTGCTGCCCAGAGAACCACACTGCTCAGCTAAGCAGAGCTGTCATTCTGCACTCAAGTGAGATCATCCTCAAGCTCTGCATTTGAGTCCAAGTCACCAGCTATGTGCACCCGTGTGTCCGGGACAGACGGGGAGCTGCACTATGGGTACTGGTGTCCCAATGGCTATGACCCTGAGACCTTGCTAAGTTAGCCTTCAGAAAGCTGAATACTCTTAGACATGTGCCTTTCCTTTAATGGGATGTCTGCCACCAATTCAATCCTAGCTGCTTACATACTTGCTGAAATTGAAAATTTTGAAACAAGCCCTTAAAGGGAACCATGAAGCAGCACTGTGAACTCTTGTAAACCCAGCACTTAGGAGACTACAGTAGGAAGGTCCTGGTTTTGAGGCCAGCCTGGCTACAGAGGAAGATCCTAGCTAAGGGTGGGGATGGGGGAGAAAAGAGGACATCAGACTCAAACTACCCAGGAGTGCAGAATCTCTCCAGAGTGTAAACAATAAGGATTTCAGATCAGAAACTTTCCGTGCAGCTGAGCTAGGTGGTAAAGACAATGATATCCTCAAAGAGCCTAGAGAAGATAAAAGATGCTAATGGAAGCCATGAAGATACTTGTCCCTTACAGTGTTGTCTCCACAGTTCAGGGCCACAGCCTTTGGATAGCTAGGTCCCCAGAGCAACAAAAGTCCCTATGTTGCTGAGCAAAGAGGGTGGGCCATGAAAGGCTACTACCTCCTGTTAGCTGGTTTCTGATTGTTCTTTGTATTAAGCCAGAAATTGGCAGACAGAATATCCTGTCAACCCTCCCTTCCCTGGAAGAGCAATCTAGCTTCTTCCACTTTGTAGCTGGACCTCCTGGCTGTCAGTGAGCATTGTCTCAGCACACTTTGGGTAAGAGGTATTCCTGTTTGTATGTATGCTTCACTACACACTATAGATGAGCACCAGAGAGATTTCTGTGTCATAGAGTTGTTCTCAATAGACAGCTTTAAACAGGTTTTTGGGACCATGTCCCTATGGCCACATGGAGATCAATGTTTGTAGTAGAAACATGGAGTATCTGTCAGTGTGGGTCAATAACATTACGTTGTGGGTATTTGCAGAGCCAAGTACCTGATCCTAAGGAAATGAGTCTACAGGTCAGATAGAAGATGGAATCTTGGTGTCGTCTCTGTCATCATGAGTGAGCATGTTTTATAAGTGGAGGTGGGCAGATAGTGTCAGGAAAAGCCTCCTCCAGTCGCGTTGGACAGTCCAACCGATGACAGCATAGCCGAGATTCCGGGGAACGTGTTCTGAGGTTGCATCAGCCTGTACTGTCTTCCCCTCATTCCAAATAGAAATCAAAACAGACCTGCTAAGGTCTGACTTTCACGTCTGCAAAGTATTCTAAACCTTCTGTTTATTTTTCTCATTTCTAAGGCGCTGTCTGGATGGCTCTGAAGGTGCTTTAGTCTTTTGGGGTCTGAGCTACAGGGAAATGAGAGGGTAGGGTGCCGGCTGGGGTTCAGCACATAGGGTTTCAGAAACGTCCTTTGAGAGAGTGCAGCGGAAATAGACAAAAATCCACATTCATGTGTCATCAAAGGGACCGAAAGATCACCCAGGGTGGCCGCAGTATGCAACAGCTAGCCTCTAAAAAGACACCTGCAGTCCTTGGGAACATTGGCAGGGGCAGAGAGAAAAAAAAAGGCTTTCTGGGGACGGACTACTGCAGCAGGATTTGTCACTGGTGTACAAAGGGGTTAGAGAAGCAGATCTCCAACCAGGACACTGCTATATCAAACTCAGCTTCCAGTGTGCTTAAACTGGGTCTTGCTGTTCCTTCAATGCCCTGATTTCTGTGCAGCGAGAGGGGGTGCTGTGGAGATGGCTCCAGCCCGGCGCTGGACTGCAAAGCTCCATCAGAACAAGTCTTAGATGCTTAGAGCCTTAGCAACAAAATTGTTCCCATGTTGATTGTAGATTGTTAGCAGAACACCAGAAAAACCTGGTGCATAGTGACTCCCCAGCAGTACATAAAAAGTATTTGTCCGGGTGCTGCAGATTGCAGGATCTGACAAAGACTCTACCTGTTTCCTGTTCCACAAAGGGTAGAGTTGAGAAGTTCATCCACTTTGCTCAGGCTGAGGAGGAGCCACCCATAGGAAGCAGATGCTGGTGGCTCTTCCGCAGTTTGGGTTGTTGTGTTCAGGAAGGGCACAGAGGTGGTAAGCTTATAACCAAGGCACCTTTCATTCTAGCTTCTTGAACTCGGGTCTGAAATGAGAATGCAAGCTATACACAGCCCATGGACTGATGGAGAAAGGCCCCCTACATCCTGGGGGATGGACAGCTTCCTACCTCAGAGAACATTTTGGCCTCAATAGAAGAGAAAAGCATTGACTGGTGTACACAAGAAAAGACTGGAGAGTGCTGGATAATACCAAAATACTAGAGGACTAATAGATTTAAATATCAATGATCATGAAGGGCAGTATCAGTCGACCTTTTGGAAGAAGGTAGAGAGGTGCTGGGAGACGCATACCACTTTAGAGAATTTACCAAAGAGGATTTCAAAGGTTTCTTTGTTGTGTTTTTGTTTCCTATAATGACAGTGCTATCAGAAGCGATATAAACTATGAATAGAAATAATAATATTTAGTAATCTAGTCACAAGGGGAACTGTCAAAAGCTCATAGTCCTATTTAATTTTGGTCCAATTTTAGATTTTTTGCAACAAAAAGAAAGTAATAAAGATTGTGGCTAAAAACTTTCCCCTCCTACCTCCCTTCTAAAACACACATTCCATAATTAGAACTAATTTCCCCATTCTAATGAAATGACATGGGTGCCTGGGTGTTTGAAAGAGATGGGTAATTCATTACAGAGCCTTGCCAGGAATTCCAGCTTTGTCCTCAGTGGACCACACTGTGCAAAGACACATCCAGTCCTGACTTTAGGACATTTTCACTTTGTGCTGTCACTGTGTCAACCAACATGGGAACACTGAGCTGTCATGGCTGTTCAGGTTAGTGCTGAAGGTGGGTCAGTTAGAGATTTATTTGGATGTCAGATGACATCAGTAAGATGCTGATCAATCTTAGGTCACCTGGCAGCTCCTGGAAATTCTGAAAGTCAGGAGCTATAAGCAGTTTGGAAAGGGTGGAAACATTCAAACTTGAATCTAATAATTAGCTATTTCCAAAGAAGGTTGTTGGACTGGGGTGTAGTTCAGCTGTTGAGTGTGTGTTCAACCTGCATAGGCCTTGGGTTTGATCCTTGGCACTGCAAGAAAACAAAGACCACCCAGAAAGAGGGGAAAGGCTCGTCTTAGGAGTCCTCAGTCACCATCTACTGCAAAGATAAGCTTCTCTGTTGTTTGTGTGTTGAGATACATCTATCTATCTATGGTACACTGGGTGTTGGTTTAATAGTATATCAATTTAGCAAAGTAATAGTACTAAGTTATCTCTGATGGCCTATGGCCTGGCTAGACATAGGTTCTTGACCCCACAATAGTGGAGGCATGGGTTTCATGTTAAAGGGCTTCATTCAATCTACTCAGAAAGTGGATTATTGCTCCCATGAGGTGTGTGCCATTACTACACCAGTGGGAATGTCTTGCCAGGTCAGATTTTATTGTAGCTCACAAGGTAATTAACACAGAGACCACTACTGACCAAGATGCAAGAATAAGAAGCCGGGCAGTGGTGGCACACACCTTTAATTCCAGCACTTGGGAGGCAGAGGCAGGTGGATTTCTGAGTTCAGGGCCAGCCTGGTCTACAGAGTGAGTTCCAGGACAGCTAGGGCTATACAGAGAAACCCTGTCTCGAAAAAACAAAAAAACAAAACAAAACAAAACAAAAGAATAAGAGACTGTGAATGTTCAGCCTTAAACTAGACATCTGCATCACAGCCTCTCCCCCCAAGGCTCAGGAATCGTTGGGGAGGAAGAGATAGAAAGAGCGTAAGAACCAGAAGAGGTGGATAAAACAAAGAGACTGTGTATTTTAGATTTAACAGGGCAGCTACACACGTTATTGTGGCAGCACGGATATTCCCCGTACAACAAGCTCGAAGCAGACCAAATCTCAATATGGTGAGAGGAGGTGGGCGTGAGGTTCTTGCCTCTATCCGAGGAGCTATTGGCAATGAATAGCTGCTGGGAAATAGAGAGTTTTCTTTAAGAGTGCAGCTTTTGTTGAATTGACCACTTGCCAGCAGAAGGCCAGATATCCAAGACTATACGGGCAGCACAAATGGAACTTGATGCATGACAGAAGAGAGGACACAAACTTGCCTGGGCAGAGAGAAAGCCTATGCCTATCTAGGTGGAGCCAAAGGAAGGGTGAACATGACCAAAACCTATTGAATGAAATTCTCAAAAAATCTAGATTTAAAAACAGAGATTTAAGGCTCACGGTGAATCTGTGTGCTAACCTATATTTTTTCATGTTCTTGGCATACTGTAATCTGGGGAAAGATTGCCCCTGTAGAGCTAACTAATTCCTAGAGAATACAGTTAAGCCCATAACATCCTCCTTGCTTTGATATACAATCAATCTACTCAGAGCCTCACCCCTAATCAGAATCTATTAAAGTCTCACACAGTAAATCGATACTCCCAGTGGCCCAAGTTACCCCAAGGCTGAACAATTAGGATCACCCCAATAGTCCTGAGACGGTCAGAGTGAGTTAAGCTATCAAATTTTTAAAATGACTCAGTATACCTACCATGCCTGATCAATCCTGACCCTTGTAAATCCAACAGGAGGTCTAGAACACGTTCTCTCGCCTTCTTTTCTGCTCTTGATCACTTCAGTCCTGCCCCCACTTGACCTCATATGGTTTGCTTTTCTTCTTGCTTGAGTATGACTGTCTTTTTTCTGCATAATGCTTTCTGAGCATTAGCCTGTCTAACACTGGCACAAACCCCAGGCATAGACTGAACACACAGGATTATGGACTACTAGAATCTGGCTTGTAGCTCAGCCATGGCAGTTCTAATGGAGAGGGTCTTTGAGCCATGGCTGCAGAGATGGGGTAAAGCCACTAGGTGTCCGTTTCTGTAAGGGCACTTCCATGGAATTCTGCTCAGGGTGGTCTATATATTCGAGTTAACAATGAAGGGACTGGGAAGTTTGTTCAGAGGGTAGAGGTACTTACATGTGGGCTTGATCCTGAGCCTGACTCTTGGATCCGACAAGGCAACAAAAGATAACAGACCTCTGAGAGTTGTCCTCTGACCTTTGACCTTTATACATGAGCAGTGGTATGCCTGTATTTGCATGAGTGTGTGTATATATATACACACATATGCATATACACAGTAAATAAATAAACAAACATATAAATACATAAAATTAACAAAAGAAGCATGAAGACTATCCAGATGCTCTGGATAGACCATCAATAAAACTCATCTTGAAATTGAATCCTTAGCATGCAATGGGAACATTCCTCATGAATAGGGTAATTTGTTAATGATTTGATGGACTAAAGAACTAAAAGTCTACTGGGCCAATAGGTTATTATGCATTAGGCCTGTGATCAGAGTTATTCTGGTCTGCTGCTGTTCGCAACCTCTTGCAATGTGAACATCCTGAACTGCTGTGACACTCTGCCGAGTCCCCAGGAGCAAGAGGTTCCTCATCAGGGTCAGCCTGTTAACCTTGGACCTTATGGTATTCACACGCATGATCTACATAAAACCTTATTTTCACACAGATCACCAGCCTGCGGTATTTGATCATAGCAACAGACAGTAGAATAAGATACAGTGGGAAGCAGAATAGCTAGGAGCGGATCAAGAGAAAGTCTTTTTCTTTAAAACTTCCTTTTTTGATATAGAGACTTCTATTCTGGAAACTTATCTTTAGGAAATAGCTAGATATGTCAAATCTCTTTGAGAATATTTTTATGTTGCCCATAAGTTGGCATTTAAAAAAAAAATCACTTTACAGAGACAGTATAGGATTTGTCCATTACATAACAATACAGCCATCTACTGTACTACTCAGCCATTACCTGGCAGTGTTTCATGCCATGAAAAACAATAATAAAAACTTCATAAGTAATTTACAACCTTTATTTATAACTTAATGGAACAGTGTTACTTTATAGTTCCTTTTCATGAAATGCACACAGACATCTACGCAGAGATGACAGTCAGGAGGTAAAGCTAACTCATATCAGAACGGTTGGCCCGTATATGTGTTTATTGTTTGGTATTTTCCAAATTACATATGATGAACATATATACTCATGTCACGTGGTGCTCAGACCAGTGCTCCCTTGTGAAGGATTTGAAAACCTTGAGTTCCCACAGGATTTCTATGACAGTTTCTGTAAAGCCAGAGTTAGAGTGATGCCCAGTCCCAAAGCTGGGGGCCTCCCCACACAGTGAGGCTCAGTTGGGACAAAGGCGATTAGGAATTGCTTTCCAGGCTCAAGGAGTAATGGGAGAAAGTTCCTGACACACAGCAAGGCTGAATCCACCCACACCATGGTGACTAGAGTCTCAGCAATACGAGTGTGATGGGGGGTTGGGGACCTGGGACAGGGGTGCTGTGCTGTGTTCCCATTAGTGCAAAGAAGTCATAATTAGCAACTGCAGGGTTGCTAAGAAAAGCCTGAAAGAGAAATCAGGGGCGAGGAAGACACCATCTACCAGCCAAACAAGAGCAACCACACAGGAGAGCAATGAGACAGTTTAGTAATCAGATGTTAGAGTACCAACGTTAAATAGACTCCAGAAGAATCCGTGTGGAAGCAAACTATGATAACGTTTGAAAGGCGTTAACTAGAAAGGAATAAAGATACAAGGAAGCAGAATTAATGCCCTCCCGATTCTCCTTTCATTAGGAAAGCATTATGTGCTCAAATTTCAGGGCAGGAAAGCATGCCCGGTCCGTGTCAGTTCTTCAGGGAAACACTAAGTCTCAAGAGCAACACCCAAGACCCAGGAAAGCCAGATGCATGCAGAATGAATGCTCCAAAGTCATTTGTTGCATATAATTAAAGTTGCATAGATTTTTTTTTTTGTTATTACAGAGAATTATTATCAAAATGCAGGTACCCCAAATTTTAAGTCAGCGGTAGTCACAGGGCAGCTGCTTCCTGACAAATAACGTGTGACAATTTCATAATGCACCTCAGAAAGCTCATTAGGCCGCACGCATGGTGCCACTGAAGCACCGAAGGGCTTCCTAGGGCTTGTGAGAATGTAATTAGGCAAACCACAGGCATCTGTGAATATGGTGTTTTTGTTCCAGATGGGCGTAACCTCAGGGTACCCCAGAGCTTTCCCAAGGACAGTTTCTCTCAGTGTCACTTGAACACACACCTGAGATGGTCTTTTTGATTTTGCGAGAGGAAATGTTGCCAGATGAGTAGATTAAGGAGCACGTGGCTGCTCTTAGTTCACCACCAGTTACTGATGGAGAAGCCAGAATGTCTTACCTCCTCCAAAATGGTCCTGATCACTGGCCTTTTCATAGCTTTTCTCAATGTCATGTTGGCCTAGGAAGATTTGCCTCTAGAACTGTCTTGAGGCACTAAGCCTATAATCCTGCTGCATGCCGGAAGATCTGGTCTTTGCCTCTCCACCCTGGGTGGACAAGGCTTCTTCCTGGGGTCTGAGTAGGTCCATTGGTGTGTGAACCATAAGCTCGTGACTCAGTTGACAACAAAAGGAGGTATGCATGATTTCTCCTCCTTAATTCAGTGGGAAGAGGGCTCCAGTTGGGAGACTCTCTAAGATGAGCTAAGATAAGCTGTCCATAGGCCTAGAATCCAGCGGACTGAAGCTTGACTCGTCGGAAGTGATGGGGTGTCTCCCTCTTTCATATTTGCCAAGCATCACCTTACCTAAGTGTTCTCTAAGTAGACCATTCTTAGTGGGTAGAATTATTTTCTTAATGAAATCGCATGAGGATTAACCAGGATAACGCAAGGCATTTTGAGAAAGTAATCATTTGTGTGTTCCTCACACCCACCCACTTCTCCTTGCCAGGGCATCGTTACATGATCTTCTGTTAAGGCCTCTTTACCCCATGAAATTTGAATCTGAGGGAAACAATACACTAGATTCTTGCCCTTTGATGAAAGACAAAACAGAACCAGACAAATCCTTATTGAAGGAGCAACAGGAAATGTTTTTCCCAGGGACACTTGAGAAGGGAGGCTTCTTGGGTTCTCTGAGAACCACACTGGGTTCCCATTGCCCTTCCAAACTGTCTGGAGATGTGCTGCCCAGGGCAAGGATGAGGAGCCATGAGTATGGGTCCAAAGGGGTTAGATGGGGTGGCAGATGGGGGCTTTCTGAAGGACAGTGTCACCAGTACTCACAACCTTAACTTCCCTGACTGCAAAAGGCAAACACCAGTGATGCTCGCCCTACAGAGTAGATGGGTGTGTCGTAAGGAGATCAGAGACCATGGGTATTTAAAGTATTGAGAGGTCCAAAGACACTGGGTAGGAAGAACTCCAGCCAAGGCCTCATCCCCTGGTCAGCATGTCACTGCCATTGGTAAATAAGTACGTGGTCATTGGCATCATATTTGCAGGGGAGGCTGTGATTCTCTCCTGAGATGCTACAGAGAAATGTTGTGCCCCAACCTTCAGTGAGAGTCCTAAAGAGGTAGATACTGGCTGGTATCATGTGTCAAGCATGAGATAGCCACATCTAGCCTGAGGCACATTTCAGGCCTATACTCTGCCACTTCTGCAGAGCCCATGTTACCATGGTGAAAAGAATCTCTAAGGAAATCCAAAACTGAACAGACACTGATAAGTGACCACAACCACTGGGGACTCTCTCTCCCAGAGCAGCACAAGGATTCTAGGACAAAGGACTCATAGACTAGCTTCCAGAAGGGACCAGAAACCCAGAGACTCTCCTATGGCAGCCAAAGTAGGTTAGTGCAAGATGGAGATGGAGAAGAACTGGGCATTGGAGATGAGAAATTATGGGCTATGGGGACTTATTACAGGAGCTCTGTTGGAGACAGGGAAAGGTCTGTAGAAGATTTGGGGTCTGAGAGCCCTTGTGGTCAGTTGGAAGAGGTGCTCTAGGTCTTATGGACCGTGTCAGAGGAACAGGATGGCATTTAGGGCTTTCTGCACTGAAGGAAGGCAATGGCACCCATGAACCTCCCTCCAGGCTCCCTGCTGCTGAAGAAGCTGCTGGTTGAATGCAAATGGGCGGTATCTGATCTCCCACCTCTCAGTCAGCATGACTGGGTGGGCCTGTAGGTGACTGTTTTCTGGTGTTGGGTAGAACAATGGGGACTGAGACGCAGGTTAAGTCACAGCAGACAGCATGAAGCCTGCAGTAAAAAAGACAGGAGCAGAAAATACCCCGAAGGAGGCAGCCCAGACTCAGAGACAGATGTCAAACGTCTTCTCTCATATGTGGATCCTAACTTTGGATTTTTAGATTGCTGTATTTAAATTGGAGTGTCTGGAGAGGCTAGGAAGAAAAAAAGGCTGGGGGAGGGGCCATGTGGGGAGGGGCCATGGGGAGGGGCCACGGGGGCGGGACCATGGGGGCGGGGCCATGGGGGAGGGGCCATGGGGGAGGGGCCATGGGGTAATAGTTAAAGAACAGAGGATCTGAAAGTGGTGTGGTAAGGGATATACTAAATTCAATTATTTAAATGAGCAGGGGGAAGTTGACAAATAAAATAAAATCCCCTAAAGATGCACGAGAGAGCCACATACAACCTACTACTTTTTAAGTAGGACACAAAGGAGCCAGGTTGGAAGTGAGTTGGGAACCCTCCCTGTCAGCTAGTGTTCATATGCACTATGCAGGCTACTCGGGAAGAAACCGGGAGATGAGAAATAAAGAAGATAGGAAAGCTTCGCTCAGGACATCTTACGCGAGCCATGTCTTATGCCAAGCAAGCTCATTAGCAGTCAGGCATCTTATGCTCAGTTTTCAGGGGGGTAATGGGACAACAGGGTCAGCAGAAGCTTTCACACGATGGGCAGAAGTCAGCAGGATGCTGATCAGGCAGTGTTGCATAAAGGGAACACAGGATCTCAGGAGCTTCACGGACTGAGCACTCAGAGGCTTTGGGACTGATAACTGCAGACCTTGAACAGAAGAGTTGGTTTCTCAGGATCCAAAATCCAAGCTCCCCCAAGGCCCTGACCCCAGGCCATTACTAGACTTACCAATCATATTCCTGGTTGTAGGCAAGAAGCTACATTCCTTCTCCCACAGGTCAGGGCCTGAGGAAAAACTCTGGATTGGCCTGGGTCCAAACACAATACCAGAGACTGGGTAAGGTCTAAGGATCAGAGGCTTATTTGGGCTCTGGCACAAGACGAAGGGGCTAGTCCATGTGGACAAAGGATCTCTAGACACTACATGTGGTACCGAGGGGTAAGGAATGCAGCAGATGGCCAGCCTAACTGGCTTCTATGGATGATACTTTTGAGGTCAGACACCATAAAAGCATAACAGATACTCACAATACCTATCCAGACTTTGGGCAGGAGGCCTCCATTGCCCTTGTTGGCAGGTAGGGAATGAAATATATATATATAAAACAACATATATAATATACATATAATATATATTATATATTATATATATTATATATCATATATCATATTTTATATTTTATATTTTATATTTTATATTTTATATTTTATATTTTATATTTTATATTTTATATTTTATAT
>JADRCH010000066.1:4226379-4245655 GCA_019843965.1 Rhynchomys soricoides | reverse complement strand
TATATTATATATTATATATTATATATTATATATTATATATATTACAACAAAATCTAATTCTTGGATTTTAACTTAAAATTAATATATGTAGAATGGAGGAATGAAGTCCATAGGAGAACAGGTAAAACACCTCTAAACAGAACCTGGACTGTTTAGAAAGAAACCAGGTCAGTGATACTCTAGTGGAGATCCAGGTAGACACTGGGGCTGGTTGGCCGTGACAAAACCTACAGTGTAGGTGTTCTTGAAAGAAGGGTCTATGGACCCCAATGTGGGACAGCAGTGGAGGGAGTGGCCAAGGTCCTAGGGCCTGCTGTGTCCTCTGCATTTGATGGTGTAAGACTTACGCGGGGGCAGCTGTGACCTGATGCCGAGAGCCTGGAACAATGCCCGAGTCATCGAGTCATTGAGTCATCGCTGCCCTCAGAAATGCAAACCGCTGAAAGACTTTCTGCTGTGAGCAGAGGATGATGCAAGAGAGGATGGTGGCTCTAAAGACAGGCTGGTGTGGAGCCCAGTGGGATGTACTGAAAGGGTTCTGGGATGGATTGATACCGATGGATGGGCACGAGCTGTGGCTAAGGAAGAGGCAGCCTGGGAGGAAATCTGAGGTCTGAAATGATGGCAGAAAAACTGCAAATTGCTTAAGTTGACATTGTCTGCCATCCATGAAATGGAGGGAGATCCCGAGAAAAATGAAGCACGCTACAGTGTCTTTCATACCAAAGTGAATGGCAGGCCATGAAATCCTTCCCCACAGTCAAAGTGCACGGAGTTTTATAGACCCTCAGTAAATTATGATCTCCATTATTATATACGCCAACTACAGTGCTCGGCAGCATAGTGATTGCAAGAAAACGGCTTCTCGAAGCGTCCCTGGAAACAGGGCTCAGTCACCTTTACGGTCACTAGTGATCCCCTGATGTGGTCATCCGGGTACCATTTCCCACGGGGAGGCCTGCTCTAGCCCTGCATCACCTAAAGGGAAATTAAGAGAGGGGAAAGGGCTGCCTTTCATTGACTCCTCTTGGCTAACCTTGTGCTATGGACTGCCACCTCCAAACTTCATATGGAGCACCCACGACATATGAATTTCCGAGTCTCAAAGTCAAGCGCATGGAGTGAAACATCACATGCTGTGTTCCCAAACCCCCGCGTATGCCGATGGCACCACTCTCAACATTGCCAATGGAATATGAACCGTACTTGTAGGATTTGTCTTTGCAACCTGGTAAACAGTTCAGGATGTTTTTCTCTTCCCTTCTCACGACTCCTCCCCAGGATGATGGAAGCATCAACTAAGCATCATTTTAAGGAGCTACTGCCTCTTCTCAAGCTGGCTGGGTTCAGTGACAGGTCCTATGATACCGCAATGTCCACAGATCGAGGCTGAGCTCATGAGCTAGTCCTACAGTTCTACATTCCTCCTGGGCTTTGGTCTCCAGGGCTCTGCAAATCCACATCTTTGCTACTGTCTGTAATCAGTTTCCAGGCCCCTCCCATTGGTCCCTCGTTGGACTTCTTCCGGTTGGAAACCTTTGGAATGGTTTTCTATCATTGCTTTTCCTAGATTACTCTAGGGCAACATTCAGATCCACCTTAAAATCTCAATGGTTATGATAATAAAGGTTCACAGTAGTACCCCCTTCCCCCTGTGAGAGATGTGTCTGAAACCCCAGCAGGTCTTGGGACCATGGAAAACAGTGAAGTCTACACATACTGAATTCTTTTCTATATAAACATTCTTACCATAAAGTTTAATTTTAAAAATGATACAGTAAGAGATTAATAATATTAATGAAATACAATTAATATGGCAATATATTATACCAAAAGCTATAGGAATTTGTTCTCGTCTCTCTCCAATATTATATTGTACGTTCTAGCAACCTCAGCATTTGTATATTTTTTAATTAAGTCATTAACTTTCAGCTTTCACTTAAAGGAAGTAATTTATAGGTATCAATTCAGCATATCCAAATTAGCAGACTACCCTTGCTCTCCGGGGCCACTATTAAGTAAAATTATGGTTTCTTGCTTATAAGCACAGCGATACAATAGCAGTTGACCAGATAACCAGCATCATACTACCAAGCGACCCACGGGAGGGTAGCGTATATGGTATGGACACTAGTTCAAAGGTGAGAGTCGCCTCCTTGGCAGGGCAGGGCAGGGCAGTTTGAGATTTGATGGCGCTACTCAGAGCAGTGTGCAGTTGCAACTTGTGAGTTGTTCATTTCTAGAATTTTCTGTTTAACTTTAAAATTGCAGGTAAAGGAAATTGCTGAAAGCCAAACCTGACATTTGAGGAGACCCATGTTTTTCTTATTCATGAATCACATGTGACTATGCTTACTGTCTTCTTATCATGGGGACCCCGGGAAGAGGAATGGCTTGCATGGGAGAAAAAAAGAATCTTCTGAGCAAATCACGCACTGTGTAATACTCTGTTTTCCTTCTGGGAATGAGGGAGATGCAGGGCTGAGTGTGGCAAAGGTTCAGCCCACTGCTGAAAACACCACAGTGTTGTTTGTATGCTGCTAGGGGCCTGCCTGGCTGGCTGGTCTGCCCTTGGCTTCAGGACCAGCTGTCTTCTCTTTCTTTGATTTGTGTGTGTGTGTGTGTGTGTGTGTGTGTGTGTGTGTGTGTATGCACATGCTTATGTTGAGGCACAGTCTTGGCTGCCATTCCTCATAGACTACCCAACCACTTCCATTATGGTGTTATTGCTTTGGACGGACCCTCTGTTTGTGAGACAAAGTCTCTTACAGGCTTGGAACCCATTGAGGAAGGTGGGCTTCCTGTCAAAGAGCCCCAGGGATCCATCCACCTGTTTCTGGCTTGCCCAACATTGAGATTTCAAGAGTGTATTACTCTGCCCAGCTTTTTAAATATGTGGGTCCTAGAGGATCGAATCCACGTCCTCATGCGTGTAAGGCAAACCGTTTACCAACTGAAGCATCTCCCTGGCTTCAAGCTGCCTTTCCATACACCCTCTTTATATTTCTTCAGCATGTGGCCACCTGCTGTGCTCTCCTCTTCCATGTGTGGAGCAGGTCTTCATGTGGACATGAGGCACTCGTGTGGGCACTCACAGACATATGTGCTCGTTCCCTTTGGAGCTTCTTACCCTGCTAACTGCATGGCCTCTTTTTCCATTGGGTAGAAACACTCTGGGACACGTTCGTGTGTCCTTGACCCTAAAGATTAGTGCTCTCACTGTGCCACGAACTGTCTCAGCTTTTGTAGCTCATAAACCCTCCTCTGCCTCAAAAGGTAGAGGTCCTGCAGCAGACACCTGCAGCTTCGGGTATATCCAGCAAAGCTATCTGGCTTTCAGTCATCAACTGTATTCCTGTTTATGTCCCAAAGGAGTGGGCATCACTGACGTGGTGAATGGAGGGTAAATACCAAGGATGATCTCATGGTTGGAGAGCATGCTCCTTGTTCTACCCTGCTGTCGTTTGAAAATTGTGTTTCAAAACTAGCAGAAGAGAATTAATAAAGAGAGAACATCTTACAGCCATCCTTAACTTGCTGTGGATGGCTGCTGTCCCCCCTCCTAGCCCCTAACAAGCCCTCCAACACAACATTCCAAGGTTGAAGGCATTGTCGCTCCAGAGGGATGGGCTTCCCTGCTTTGCGACCAGCGTGAGTTCCCCAGAACTCATCTTCAGCCCCATGACAGGCTCATGACAAAAAGGCCATCAAGTCCCCTCAGTGGAATACCTCTCTCCAGCATTTGCTCCCCCTGTGCTGAACATCCACTCACCAGGCTCAGATTGGCTCCATTCGTGGTTCAACAAACCTCCCAAAGCAATTTCATCCAGGGTGGTTTTGCTGTCTGTGGGTTTCCCAGCCATTGTTGGGCCAAGTCACCTGCTTTCACGCCATTTATCTTGTCCCCTCTGCTGGACTTCTCACCTATCACATGACAAAAAACCTGTAGTCTTATCACGGCACTGAGTGTTTTCAGTGTAAGGCATTGGGCTGGCTTCCTCATACTTTGCACTCGGTAGGCCTGCATGCCTTCAGAGCCCCATGCCAATTCTTCCCCAGATCCTTGAAAAGATCACCTTCTTTTCTCAGTCCTAAAACCATGCAATTAAAACAAAATTCATTTAGGAAGAAAGGAAGGAAGGAAAGACAGGCAGTGTGATGGTTTGTGTATGCTTAACCCAGGGAATGGCACTATTAGAAGGTGTAACCCTGTTGGAGTCGGTGTGTCCCTGTGGGCTTTAAGACCCTCATCCTAGCTGCCTGGAAGTCAGTATTCTGCTAGCAGCCTTCAGATGAAGATGTAGAACTCTCAGCTCCTCCGGCACCATGCCTGCCTGGATGAAGCCATGGTCCTGCCTTGATGATAATAGACTGAACTTCTGAACCTGTAAGCCAGCTCCAATTAAATGTTGTCCTTATGAGAGTTGCTTTGGTCATGGTGTCTGTTTACAGCAGTAAAACCCTAAGACAGGTTTTTAAGACAGGTAGGAAGGTAGGCAGGAAGGAGGGAGGGAGGAAGGAGGGAAGGGAGATAGGTAGATAGGTAGGTAGACAGACAGACAGACAGATTAGTTGGGCAGGTGACCTCTGGGTCTGAGCATAATCTTTATTTTCATGGGCTGCAAACAGCGACTGCATGAGAATGATGGCAGTCATCACTCCAGAGAGACCACAGCCTGAGACATGGAACCAGATGACATCAGAAATCAGGACCACTCTTATGGCCTTGTGTGACTTTTCAAACTCTGAAGCTAACGATTCGTGTGACTGCATCCAACTCCCACCCCATGGTTTTGTGAGAAATAACCAATTACCTTTCCAGTGGGTGACAGCTGTCTGTGTGCCAGCAGCAATGTGATGTAAACCACAATCCACTGCCACCGCCTCGCCCCTGGTAGAAACCACTTTCTAGAGTCATGTGGGCTTGTTTTGTGCACAAGAGAGACGCTGCTAGCTTCTAATTCTTGGTAGACGCATGCCAGAGTCTTTTTATTTTACTCAAACATCATCTTTTTTGTCCCGTGGGGCTAATGAAGGCTTTGGAACTAGCCAAAACGTAATGATAATAGTTGGCTATTTTCACCCATTTTATTTCTTTTCAGAGTGTCTTCTTTTGGGGACACAGAATGATTTGAGTGGACCTGCCGCACTGGGCCACACAGAGGAAATTAATGTCAAGTGTGACAGCCAATCTTTTGGCCAATTTGGTTTTTAATATTCGACAAGTGTAATCATTTCTCGAGATCCTATTCATAAGGAAGGTTTTTAGATGGCCAGTGCCCTTGCCATTTTTATAGGCTAATGGATACTTCTCAATTTAATAACACCTTACATCTGAACTGTCTTTGCAGTCTCTAAAGTACCATTCCTCCACAGCCTCTCATCTGCCTCTGGGACATTTCTGTGAAGTGGATGGACAGTTACTTCATGATACAACTGAACAATGCGGGGCTGAGCAATATTTGTGCTTACATGGATGGCAAGGGAACAGAGTCAGAGCTCAAGGTCCGCCATCAGAGTAATAAACCATGTACTGTCTCACACAGGAGACATTGGGATGTGCAAGAGGGAACAGGTTGGTGAAAATGACATACAGAAGTGGACTTGTGTGCACTTCCATGGTCTGCTCACATGAGGACACGAGAAGGCCACCTATCACTTGGGAGGTGAGGTCATAAACTCCCACTGTGGTGTTGCCAGCACCATGGCCTCCACATAGACATAGAGAGGGGACAGGGACAGTGCCTTCATGTGTGGAAACACACCTGGTGGCCACAGATCTGGAGATTGCCACTGGCATCTACTGGGTATAGTATAGTGGTGCTGATACTTGCTCTAGAACATTCAGCATGGCTCTGTAATAAAGAATTTTCCATCCCTGTGATGAATCTCAGGCTTGCAGATTTACCAACCAGTCATAAAGACCCAGAATGTCCTCCAGAAAGTCACATGGTTGGCTTGAGGGACATGGACATCTGTCTGTGGCAGGAGATCATGGATGGCAATAGAGTCTCCATGAGCTTCATTTTCAGAGTGGCCTGGCCCTTGCTATAGCAGGCCTTTTCCTGTTTTTACTAGAGTCAACATGAAGGTAGATGGATTTCTGTCTGTGGTGACTCTGGTTATGACCATTATACAGCTTGAATGTGTTCTCTCGAGGTTTGTGTGCTGGGAGCCTTGTCTGTACTCTACCAAGACCTGTAAGAGCGGAATATGATACCCACTGTAGCAGATGAAGATACAGTGAGAACATTAAGAGATGAAGTCTAGCAGGATGTTACAACATTGGCCATGCTCCCTTACTCTGTCTTTCTGTCAGCCATGTGCCATGTTACTCTCACATGACATTGAGGTACCATTAATCATAAGGTGATGTAGTTAAGGGAGCTATGATATTAGGACTTTTATCCTCCCAAGCGGTATGGTGAATAAACCTGTTTCCTTTATGAGTATGAAGTTTCTGGCACATCCTTAGAAGAACGTAATGGTCTACTACAACCGCCCACCATGTGACAGAAATATACTATTTTAAAACAATGGAATGCTACATAAAACACATTTCTTCTCAGCTCTTGACAATGCCCTGTGAGTTTGCTTTTGAGTATTGCCTCATTTGAGTTGAGGACAGCTAACTAACCTCAGGTCCAAGTCTCAAGTGCTCACTTGAAGTTGGAAACTCTACTGGAGGGAAAGTGGAGACGGCTCTGTTGAGCCCGAGTTTAGAACCCCAGTATCAACATAAAGGACACTTACATCGACTGATATGTATAACCCCAGCCCTGGAGTTGCACAGACAGGTGGATCCCCACAAACTGGCAGTCTCCAGGTTCAGAGAGAGAAGCTCTCTCAAAATTAAAGTGGAGAGTGATGGAAGAAGACATTTGATGCTTTTGATCTCCAGCACGTATATGTATACATGCCTACTGACATACGTGTGCTCACGCATGCATGAGTGCACACATATATGAACACACATGTACACGTGCACTGCAAAAAAGTATTGCTGGTATTGAAATGCATTTGAATGTCCTGACTAAATTTCTAGCAGGATATCAGTGTGAAAGCTTCCATCTGCTTGAAGTAATGATGTGTCTTACATCTGATAGACCTGGAAACAATTCACATGTCCCATAGCTGATACCATTTCTAGACGAACGATTTCTCATTCTCTGTGGCAGAGAAACACATCTTGATCAGCATGTCAAGTGTTCCTTTGTCCCTATGCCCAAAAACTCATGTTTTGTAAGATCTTGTATCAGCTCTATCTCTTTTCTAGATTAACTTTCTAAACTCCTTTCCTAGATTCATCTCACTGTTAGGTGGAAATTGTAGAGGGGCGCAGAGCCAGCCAGCTCTCAGACAGAATCCTTTATTTGAGTGGCTCTAGGCTGTTACATTGTAACACATCTCCCTTTTCTAATCTCTATGCATTGAATATGTCCGAAATATAGATAGTTATTGCTAGCATTATTGCCCAGTCCGTACTGTTTCCAGTGGGGCATGACTTCTTTGGGTGAAAATAATCTCCTCCTTTCTCTCTATATCTGGTCATTACCCACAAGAGCCCTGAAGTAGACTGTAATCCTTACCTTAGTGTTAGCCTGCCCCAAGCCCAAGCCTTGCTTGCCAAACATAAGAGAAGTTTACTGCAAGTGAGACACTTAGAAAACTTAAAAGAAGACAAATCTCAAGGGGAAAGTGATCCTTTAGAAAAATATAAAAGCTAACCAACCCTTCCTCAGAAAGCAGATAAAAGAAATGGCATTAATGGGGTATAGGCTCATCACCTGAGGTCCACACCATCCACTCCTATGACAGCCAAAGGTAATCTGATTGTTTTACAGCCATTCCGCTGCCTGGATGGTCTCAGCTCAGCTCTAATTCAAGTGCCCTTATTATAAAAGCTACTGTCAGCTCTCCTTGGCTCTGGTGGAACAGCCCAAGGAGTGGGGTCCTTTTCTATTTCTTACAGTGAGTTCTTCTGGCTCCCAGTTTAGCTTATTGGTTGTTCCAAAGAGTGGCAGGTAAACCATACGGCCGTGTAAGCATAGATGGAAAAGGGATCTCCTCTAGATGTTTTGGTACAGCATCTATCTTCAGAGACAAACTCGCTGAAAGACATGTGAAGAACAATGTCTGCCCCGTTAGCACACATTGGTAATCCAGGTGGAGGAAAGGGCTCCCTCAGTGTAGGAAATGGGCCCCTAGCCTAATGTTCCCCAGCTAGCGGTTTCTTCCTAGCTGACTTTGGTAGACTGATCAGCTCCATCTTTGCTGGTAGATGGTTCACAACAGCAGAGAGAACAGCAAATCTTCAAGACAGTATTTGTAGAGTGTCAGAACATCTAAATATCAGATATTTGCATTATGACTCATAACAGTAGCAAAATTTCAGTCATGAAGTAGCAATGAAATAATGTTATGGTTGGGGGTCACCACAACTTGAGGAGCTGCATTGAAGGGTGCAGCATTAGGAAGGCTGAGACGCACTGGTCTATAATAAACAGGCAAGAAGCAGGGCAAAGATCAGCTGCCTCTGAAATGCTGGGAATAAGGTGGGGTCTGTTCTAATGCATACCGAGTGTTAAGTGTTGACTTTGTAGGAAATGAAAGGAGGGGCACACATGACTCACAACCCATATATGTACCTGGTCAGCAAGATTGCTCCATCGTCAGGGCATCTGCCACTGCCAAGTCTTGTAATCCAAGTCTGATCCCCAGGACCCATGTGGTCGAAGGAAGAGAACAGATTCCTTCACGTTATCCTTTGACCTTCACATGCACCACGGCACATGTGCATGTTGTGCATGCATGCAGACAAAATTAATTAATTAGTTAATTGATTAATTAATTAATGTACTTTTTAAAAAGGAATCCATATGCCTAGGGTTTAAGTTCTAAGTCTTTCACCTCTGAGTGTGAGATCCAAGGAAACATTGTTTAACTTATCACCTGTAAACTGGGGTGGTCCCAGGGTCTGTTATTTGAGTGGCTAAAATTGATTTTATAGACAGCAGACCATCCACATCTGGGCTTGAGATGGTGATTCATTCAACAAATATTAAGTAAGCACCCACTAGAGTTCAGGCACAGTTCTCAGAATTTGGGGTTCAGCAGTTAGCTAAAGAAACAGGCAGTGGTGGCACATGCCTTTAATCCCAGCACTTGGGAGGCAGAGGCAGGAGAATCTCTGAGTTCAAGGCCAGCCTGGTCTACAGAGTGAGTTCTAGGACAGCCAGGGCTAAACAGAGAAACCCTGTCTCAAAAAATCAAAAACAAACAAACAAACAAACAAAAACCCCAAACAATCACACAAAAAGAAATCACAAAAGCTCACAAGGCTTGCAGTGTATATCAGACACTCAGCAACTATGAGGAATTAGTAGGTAGTATACAATACATTATTGGTGTTTTTCCCTATCCTAGAGGGAGCGCACATCCTAGGAAAGCCTAAGTCCTGGATACCTAGGTATACTGGCCAGAGGAGGAGACCAGTCCCTGAAAACCAACCTGATTTTCTGATGAATATTTTCCTTCTTGAATTTTAAACACTTCTTAAAATATAGCTCAACTAGTGGTTAGGGAGCCAGGGCACTCAGTGGATCCACTCTTCTGGGTTGAGAGCCTGCATCAATTCTTATAACCCATGCAGCCCTTCTCAGGGCTCAGCTCTCTGGACGATGCATGCCTAGCCAGCAGAGTGATCCACCCCTAATTCCCAAAGCTCTGCTAGGTACAAGATTTTGGCTTCTCCGTGACACTTGAGCAGCCCATCTGTCCTGATAAGCCATAGCTCTGTTGACCTTTCTGGTGCCTTTTCCATAGTGCAGTGTGTAGTGTTGTGTCTGAGGCGGTGAATGGAGGTAGTGTTGACTCTGGCTCATCTGACTCCTCTCTGGCTACTTTTGGCTCACCCCGTTGTCTGCCTCAACAGTCACAGAGCCAAGTCCCATTAAAGTGACCCAACACCCAACAGTGTTCTCCCTCCTCCCACGGGTGCTGGGATGACCAAAGTGTCTGACTGCTTTTCCAAAGCCTTGCGGCTCACTGTTGCTAATCTCCTTCACATTTAAGATCGCATGCACAGCTATGGTAATTAGCAGAGACTCATAAGCTCAGGATTTGAAAGAAATTGAACTAATCTGAAATGATATCATGGATGAAGTGAGAAATAAGAACTTGACTGCAGATGGAGGCCATGTTTCCCAAGCTCTGCAGTTCTGTCTATAACTAGGGGAGCGAGGGTGTAAACTGTCGGCAAGCAGCCATGTTTGAAAGATAGTTTTCAAGCTATCTGCAAGGTGCATGCAACGACAGTGCGCAGGCGGCATGTCTACTTAATGTATAAATCTAAAGCCTTTGTCTAGACAAGCCCATGAAAACACAGACATACTGATGCATTACATTACTGACTTGGTAGACACTTGGCTATATGAGATGGCTCAGTTGTTAAGAGCGCTGGCTGTTCTTCCATAAGGCGAGGGTTCAATCCCCAGCACCCACGTGGCGGCTCACTCATCTGAACTTTAGTCCTAGGGTATCTGACTGATTTTCTGACCTCCACGCTAAGCTACATGGTACCCAGACATACATGCAGGCAAAACACCTATAAACATAAACTAAAAACAAAATAAATTTCACATGATGTTATTTTAAATAGTTTAAACACATTCATTCTTAGACAGTTTTGAATGTGTCCACAGTGTATGCAGACCACTCTGAGCCCCACTCACTGTCACCCCCATGTACCCCCTTTGCAGTTAACTGTTGAGGACGATATATCTGTGGTAACTTATAAGTGAGGTAAGGGATAAATATGGCCCAGAGAGTTGCTGAACTGAAATAATTAACAGTGTGCTTGCTGTTTAAAACTATTTCTGTAGTCTAAATTCTTATGCTAGAATATTTTAGTTTGTTCATGGATTTTTCTTTGGCATATTGAATAGATAAAATGTAAAAATATATTTATAATAGCTTATGAGGGATTAGGTTTCATCACAGTGATTTTCAAGGCAAGTTTGTTCTTGCTATTCCCTCTCCCGACTCCTTCCCTCCTTCCACCCCACCCCCAGCCATCTTTCAACTTTCCTGTCACAGATGACCTTTGGCCTACTTTCTCTATACCTGTGTCCTTCCTGTCATTTCCTATATAGTGTCACAGCCTAGATGCAGTCTCGAAAGCTTTATTCATACGAAGGTAAGCTAACATTTAGGATCAGCATATGACGGAAAACTCATGGGTTTTGCCTCTGTAAGAATAGATCATCTCAGTCAATCTGTGGGTCGAGACCCCTTTGGGGGTGAATGACCCTTTCCCAGGGGTCACCTAAGACCATAAGAAAATAGAGATATTCACATTATAATTTACAGGAGTGGCAAAATTATGAAGTAGCAATGAAAACAATGTTATGGCTGGGGTCACCACAACCTGAGGAACTGTGGTAAAAGGTCGCAGCATCAGGAAGATTGAGATTGCTCTACAATCTTATCCATTTTCTGGAAAATTCCATAATTTTCTTTTCTAAGAGCTGCATAGAATCCCATCGTATAAGTGGGCCACCTTGCCACTGTTCATCTTCGAGGGACTTTGGGGCTGGTGCCATTTCCTAACTATTGTGAATACTGCAGCAATAAATATGGGTGTGTGCATACCTGGATTAAGATTTTAAATTATGTTGTGTAATACAGCTTAGGCTTAGGCTCTAAAACACTGGAGTTGCCATTACGCTGTGAACCGCTGCCACATGTGCAGGTGCCTCTAGCAGAGTCAGTTTTCTTCCCTCTGATATTTTACCAAATTAACTATAAATTTGACTCACTTGAATTTTCATCTGACTTATCAGACTATAACCATGAAGGGAGTGTGGGGGTAATGTAATACAAAGATTGGGTCAGAAGCTTCCAAATAGCTGAGACTTAAATGTTTTCGAGTTTCTTATCTCCAAAGCTAGACGCTACAGGGGGCATTCATAGAAAATGCACACAGAATCACCTCTGCAGAAGCTCAGGCACTACTGAGCTTGGGCTTTCCCTGCTGCTAGTGTTCTTTTCTGAAGAAAGCAGCACTATATTAAGATCTCAGTTTTAAGTTTCACCATATGGCCAATGGGATGGCTCAGAGATTAAAGGTGTTGACTGTCAGTCTGGAAGACCTGAGTTCAATCCTGAGGAGCCGCATGCTGGAAAGAGAAAACTGTTCAAGCTGTCATCTGTGTAAATACACAGGTTCATATACACTCACATACACAGAGGGACACACATGCACAGACACACACACACATAGACACAGACACACACATGGACACACACACACACACACAGGAACACACACATGGACACACACACACACAGGAACACACACATGGACACACACAGACTAACTAATGCAATAGATGTCACTCTAAGTCACACTGAGACGGTGCTCTGTTTGGAAAGGGGTGGTCTGAGAAGAGTTCAAGTCCTTTTTTCTGTGCTGCTTCTGTCTGCTAAAGCAAGCCTGAGGAAAATGATGATTTTTGTTTCTGTTGCTTTCAAAAGCCTTGCTAAATAAAAGTGACCTAGCCGCTACTTTAAAATATTGTAGTCTTTTAAAAAAGTAAACCTAACACTTCCTTTTGAAAAACAGTGTTTTACAGCAAGAAGCAGACATTAATGTGTTTACTTTTTATGCATTTGCCTCTTAATTCTCAAAGTAAGATAGTGACAGAATCATTAAAATAAAGGCTTAAAAAGAGCCAGCAACGACAATTGAACTAATGCTCTCGGCAGCCCAGCCCAGGTTAATGGATCTTTTCTGCACGCGCCGTTGAAAGCTATGAAACATTTCATTTATAAATCTCATGGGTTTGGTTTTTTTCATTATGAGCTTAGCTCGGCTTGTAACAACTCTGCTCACTGGAATTTTCAAGATCCTTACAGCTGGACATGGGGCTGTGAATGGAACAGAACTTCAGGGTTCACGCCCATCCCCTCACTGTCCAGGAAGTGGAAGAGAAGCAGAGTGGACACTGAACAGAAGGGACAGTATATCTGGAAACACAGTCATGGTGGTCCAGGGTCCTCTCGTCCTGGACTCCTCAACGCAGTGCATGCACACAGGTGCCAGGCTCATCTGCATCAATCCAATGTCAGGCTGTGATTTTTGTTCATTGTGTCTGAGAAGTGTGTCTCTCTTCCCCACAGATCTCTGTCCTCCAATTGTCCTCCAAGACTGTTCCCCACAGTCTTGTCCTTCAAGACTCCCCACCTGCCTTCTGCCCTGCCTGCTCCTAACTGGCATCCTGCATATAAAAAAGACACGCACATGAAGATGCGGAGCTCCTCCCTAACCTTGTGTGAGGTTGGGAGTACCAGTGAATGATACAGGGCTAGGTCCGACATCACAGCTCTTTAGACTTCATCCATCTCTCAACTCCTCATGAGAACAGGAAGAAAATACTTTTGACTTATGAGAAAACCTGTGGAGGAGCAAATAGTGGGGCAGCTGCAAGATAGATCAGCTGAGGAAAGCGGGCGGAGATGGTCAGGGTGTGAACGCTGCTGTTCACTTCGAAGACATCAAGGGTGGTGGTGGTGGTGGTTGCAGTTTTGTCTGTTTTTCTCTTGTGGTCGGAGGGTGGAACCCAGGGCCTCATAAATGCTAAAAAAAGCTCTCTATCACTCAACCCTGCCCCACTCTCCTTTTACAATGGCAAGTCAAGGTCACACTGGGCTGTCCAAGCTGACCTTGAACTCACCCTGGATCCCACAAAGGGCTTGACCAAACTCAGTCCTCCTGCCTCAGTCTCTAAAAGAGCTGATATTATAGACCTTGGCAACCAGGCCTGGCTATGAATGATTTCTTAATAAAGATGTGTTTTTAACAATCAGTGCTGGGGGCGGGGTTGGGAGGTGCAGCTCAGTGTAAGAAGCTGGGCTTCCATGTCAGGGCACACACAAACAGAAAGTCCCCTTCTTAAAATAATACTGGTGTGGTAGGGGCTGGCTATGACAGGAATCAGGTGATGATAACAGCTTCTAAATGAGTGGGTCTCATTTGTCAATAAAATAGTTAGGCCCTAATTGTGTTTTATGCGGTTTTAAAAGAATCCTCATTAGGCAATTTTAAGAGCACAAAGCCACCTACCTACAGGAGAGGCAAAAAGAAGGACTTGAGTAACAGCCATGTTTTACAAGACTTTACAGAAAGTGAAGTTTCCACCTTTCTCCTCTAAGGAAAGGACTGGAAACCTGTCTTCCCGGGTGTAAAACAAAAGCGGATCTCTGACCTGTGTGCTGACTGGGGCCTCTATCCCAGCTTCTGGGCAAAATAGAATTACATCTTCAAAGATTGCTATTTTATTTATTTCCTATTAATTTGATATTTAAAAATATCTAAGGCTTGCAATGGTCTCCTTTTCGCCATCAGACCAGGGAATTAAACTGTAGCCCTGACTATCATAAGCCCAAGAATTAATGTCTGTCTTTAAGTCTGTGTCCCTGAGTTTCCAGGGATCGTGCACATCCCACCACAGGGCCCTGTTTTCACTCTGCTGCCTAAAGCTCTTGAGTCTGACACTGCCTGCAGGCCTAGCTAGATGTGAAAGGTGCAGCTGAGGAGGTCTCAGTACTTACTAATCAGGGATGCTAGGAACAGTGTCCCTGTGCCTGTGTGGATGACAGTTCTCCGCTGCTGGCCTGCAAAGTGGAAGAACCTGTACGCTAATTCTCCACAGATTCAATTAATGGATGGAATTTCACACAGCAAACAGAAAGACCTGCTATTCCCCTCTGCAAACCCGGAGGAGCCTTGAAATAACAGAGTACAGCGCCCTCTGGGGAAGGTACAGTGCATAGCAGGAGCAGCCCCATTGTGACAAGAAGCTGCTGGAAGCTCCTAGAAAGATCTCAGATCTGACTCCTAGCAAACAGAGCCCTCATCCCACAACCCCTACTGACCTCAGCCCCTCCCTCTCGTGCCGTGGGGCTTCACAGTCTTTTTTTTTTCCCCTCCTTCCTCACTCTTTTCTTTCCCTCTCCCTTGGAAGTTCTCTTGTTTGTGTGGCCCGGGAGGATTAATGACCAGAAATTAGAAAAAGACTTTGGAGTTCCTTTCTGAAGTCAGGGTTATCATTGATCCTTGGGGTAAACCACCTCTCCCCCTCCCCACCCCCTTTTGACCTGTTAAAATTTCATAAAATGAATATGTTTTGTGCTTTTTTTCCTTTATGGGTCCATATTTCATCCATGTGCACAATGAAGAAAAATAATCAGGAATGTGCTTGATGGTGGGCTGGGGACCAAAGGGCACCCAGGTGCCCCGATCATGACACATTTTATAACCCAGCATGCCTCCCCCCCCCCCCCCCGGAAGCTAAGAGGGACCGGGTGTTGTTGAGACAGGTGCGTGGCCGCTGAAGACAGACTGTGTGGATGAGAATTCAGTGCACCCCTACTTCCAGGGGTGGCCTTTGCTTATCCGGGACTGTGGAATGCCTCCCCAGCACAACTAAAACGCTGACAAGCGGCTCAAAGCTCATCAGCAACCAATGATGACGCAGGAGCAGCTCTGACAGGAAAACGGTCGGGTTGACATTTTCAGAACGTTACTTCCAGTTTTTGTTGCCCTCTCTAAATTATGGTGCTGGTGCAGCACCCAAGGGCCTGGGGTAGCTAGGAAGCAGTCTCCAGGCATAATCTTGGCCCTCAGATCATAACATCTGGAATTTTTCTTTTACTTCCTGACTCTACTAGCTAGAAGAAAGGTTTATAATGTTACCACGGGAATCTGTATATTACAGCGGGGATAAATACAAAAAGAAGTCCATAGGGGGGTTGGGGGGACTAAGGGGGGTGGGGTTGGGGGTGGGGAGATACACTAAGCATGCCGAAAAGCTGCTTGAGTAGGAAGGCCTAGGGGATCGAGGCTTGTGATTGGCCCAGGGCTAGGGTAAAGCCTGGGGAGCCCCACCCACCTGCCCCGCCCACCCAGTGGCAAACACAATGAAACTAATGGCTGACTCATGCGCATGAAACTCATGTGTGCATGGGACAGGCACATGTGTGTGGGCTGATGCTTGTGCACAAGGCTAGAAGAGGGAGACGGGTACCTTGTATCAGTCTCTGCCTTGTTTCTTTGAGGCAGGGTCTCTTACTGAACCAGAGCTTGCATTTTTAAGTGGGGCTGGCAGCCAGCAAGCCCCAGGGATCCCCCTGTCTTACTCCCCTCTGCTCTGGAGTTAGTGTTCATGACTACACCCATCTTTTCTGCAGCTGCAGGGACCTGAATTCAGCACCTTCTCTTGACTACTGAGCCACTCTCCAGGACCGCCTGCCTTGTTTTGCTTCATTTTTATTCATTGAAAAATAATTTACGCTGGGCAGTGATGGAGCACACCTTTAATCCCAGCACTTGGGACGCAGAGGCAGGCCGATTTCTTAGTTCGAGGCCAGCCTGGTCTACAGAGTAAGTTCCAGGACAGCCAGGGCTACACAGAGAAACCCTGTCTCAAAAAAAAAAAAAAGAAAGAAAGAAAGAAAAGAAAGAAAGAAAGGAAAAAAAAGAAAAGTAATTTATTTACAATTGGTTGAAAGTTTGAAAATTTAGGGCTGTTTTGGTTTTGCCTTGCGGGGGGAGGAGGGGAATACACCAGAGAGATCCAGCAGTCACTCTGCTGTAAGCAGTGACTTGAGCTCAGGACTCTGGTGTTGTCTTGACTATATGTTACGCAGTCTCAGTTTTCTGCTGAGAGGGAGCCACCAGAGAAGCCAACTGGGTGCTCCCTGTGTGACCTGCTCTAGGCCAGGTGCTCTCTATTTAAAGGCTCCCCTAAGCCTCATGGCCACTCAAAGACATGGTTCGGGTTTCATCCCAGTTTAGGAAGGGATACTCTTAGTGACAGCCAGCCAGGGAAAGTCCCTGAAGGAAAGTCATGGAAGGTGTTGGGGATTTGAACTAATTTCCACAGAGAAATGTGGCCTTCTCTAAGTCACAAAGGGGCTTTGGGGAGAACCACCTTGATAAAAGGAAAAGCATAAAAATGGCACATAAAGCCTAAGCCACCTTTCCAGTGTGTAGCAGCAGCTGACGAGATGCTAATTATATGCTAGCTGAAAACAATTAAGATCCTCTCATAGAGTTGAAGGCATTATCATTTAAATATGTTAATTCATATATTTTCACACATTTTTATGAGTAGCTTGTTTAAATCAAATAAATAATTAACATTGTGAGAACTTGAACGCTTACCTAGGTAGATCGATTTCAAACCATACCATGGAGTGAGGTAAAAGAGCAAGCTATAGATGAGATGCCATGGCTCGAATCTGAAAAGTTCCTTCAGCTCCTGTTTTAAACCCTTGTTCCCAGCTGGCACACTATTTTAGAGGCTGTGGTGCATTTAGGAGAGAAGGGACCTAGATAGGATAAGTAGGTCATTGGGGACAGGCCTTTGAAGGTGTTACCCAGTCCTGATTCCCCAAATTCTGCTTCCTGTTCCACCATGATGTGAACAGCACCTGCCTCGCTCTTCAGCTGCCATGACCCACAAATCTTTCCCCCTTCGGCTTTTCTGTCCGGCGTTGTGATCACGGTGACTCAAAGGGAACTGATACACAATCATTTGGTCGGATCTTCAAGCTACGGAGTCCTTCTGTGGATCCTATAGGAATAAATGCACATTTAGGAAAGCCATGAGACCGTAGTTCACGTTGGACTTAGTTAACTGCTGGCTGCTCTGACGGCCGGAAGTGCTGACGGCTCATCTAATAAAGGGGCGCTTGTTCTCACGCTGCGGTTGCCTACAGATGTTTCCGGTTCCTGTGGTGATTCCAAGACTCGCTCAGCTCTTTCTGTCTTATGGCTCTTGGTTTCCATCTCTTCAGATGGCAACTAGAAGAAGGACCAAGGGACAGAATCTGATCTGTGACTATTTGGGCAAAAAAGTGACATTGTCACATACACCCTGGGCCACGTGGCAAGGACGTAATCATCAGGAGATATCAAACTGCATGGAAGACCAGCACCTAGCAGTGTCATATTGAGGCCCAGAAGACAAAGTCCATCGGTGTGCTGGTACATCACCTGGTGGGACGGCACAGAGGAGCCCCTGGTAGCTGCTCTGTGTGCTCAGGGGAAAAGTACCCAGGGTCATGGTGCTGATCTCATATCTTAAAAGTTGAGTGGAGAGCACATAAGACTTAACTAGGTCAGTCTCCATTTTCTCCCTGTTTAAGGGATCTGCAGCTTCATAAAGAATGGAGGCGTGGAGGTCAGAGCCTGCTTTGTGCTGTGTGTTACCCTGTCTATGACCGTCAACTAAAACTGGGCTGACAAATGAAGGCACCGTGAATTCATAATGTTCTTTATGGTATTGCCTGTTTAACTGATAGTGAAAAAAAGAAGAGGAGAGGAAGTGACAGAGACTGCAGATGGCCCCTGAAGCTTAAAATATTTATATCTGGCCCGTAGTAGGAAAAAACTTGTTTGCCACTTTGCTCAGATTAAAGAAAACGTGGCTTGCTATCTGAAAACCGTATGTCAGAACTTGATAGATGGCAGGCTTCACACTCACATCGGATCCTTAAAAGCATTAGGGCTTCTGGGAGTGCCATTGAGTGAGTGGGACAGTAAATTGTGCTACGAGGTCACAAAGCTGTTCAGAAACTGACGGTCTCTTATTCTAGAATTCATGCTTTTAACTATAGTCTTAGTCTGCGTCTCCATTGCTGTGATAATCCATGCCCAAAGGCAACTGGGGCTGGGTGGGTTGGGGGTGGGGAGGATTTATTTCAGTTTAAAGGTTATTGTCCATAACCCAGGAAACCACGGCAGGAACCTGGTGGCAGGAACCAAAGCAGAGGCCATGGAGGAACGCTGCTCACTGGCTTGTTCCCCATGATTTGCTCAGTTTGCTTTTTTATACAACCCAGACCCTACCTATCCAGTGGATGGGCATTCAAACATTCAATCATTAATCAAGAAAATGCCCCCACAGACATGCCCACAGATACATCTGGTGGACATAATTTCCCGATTGAGGTTTACTCTTCCTAGATAACACTGGCTTGCATCAAGCTCACAAAATAACTAACTAGCACATCTACTTCCTTGTACACTTCTTTCTCATTGACTTTTACTGTCAGAAGTATTTTCTGAAGGAGAGAGTGTCCTCTCTGGATCATGCTAATGAACTGGTAAAGTCTGCCGTCTACCTCTGGCCTCCACAGGCATGCCTCCCAAACATGCACAAACACATACATGCACACACACATACATGCACACACACATACATGCACA
>JADRCH010000066.1:4210722-4226369 GCA_019843965.1 Rhynchomys soricoides | reverse complement strand
ATACATGCACACACACATACATGCACACACACATACATGCACACACAGACAATCATGCAAAGGCTATAGAAGATACTCATGTGAAAAGCGTCATGGGGGGTGTAAAGTACAGTCCATGTGGCTTTAGTAACTTTAAGCCTAAAAGTATTCAAAATTAAAAACTTAGAGAGAGAATACAATTGCCTCTGAATGACTTAAGGAGAAATCTGATGCTGTGGCTAGTGAGTGAGCACACACTCGAGGCCAGGGTGTGGTGGCTGGTGCCACTGCCATCTGCCAGAGTGGCCTATAGCCTAGGCTAAGTACAGCCTTCTAGTCGTACTGACAATGTTCCCATGAGCAGAGGCCATTCTCTGGAGATAGGTCCTGTGCTCTGCCCCTGAAGTCTACAGAGAATGGAGTTCAACCTGAAGACCTTCAGGACACCACAGCGTTACAGCAGCCATGCCCCAGTGTAGAAAACCACTAGATAAGTCACTGGTGTGATCAGTGGACTGAAGAACAGTCACTGGTGTGATCAAGGCATTTGGGAATGGGGACAGTTGAGGACAGCCCTGAACAGGTGGAGGATGGAAGTCTGGTATAGGTAGGGACAAAGAGGAGCAGCGCTTTTCACAAGCTTGGATGGAAGGAATCTGGAAAACTGGGTATCAGCTAGAGGGCTGAGGGAAATCTGAAGCCACACCCCACCGCTGGCTCTCAGTAGGGGGCTTTGCCCACATACTGTTCAACCTGACCATGCCACAGTGAATTGGGTCTGGAGCTGATTGGTGTCTAATCTAGACAAGCTCTCATGACAAACATGACAAACATCTGATCGCACAAGGGTAGGCAGGCCAGACTGATGTGGTTCTTCCTTTAGGGTAGCTTGAATCAGAGAGTAATCCCATGGAAGGACTTGACTTCTCACTCCCAGAGATACCTGTGAGCGGCAGCCATATGGGACCCTGAGATTAGCAGCTGCCCACCCCTACTAGGTTCTCATGGTTTCTTACTGGCCAGGGTACTGGGAGGACTGTTTCCCTTTGCACTGTATTGTGGCAAATCTGAAGAGTCATCAAGAGGATGGTCCAGTGCTGAGGATGGGAAAAAACAGCAGTACTTGCAGGAGGTTGCAACAGGAGCTCAGTTTTCAAAACCAGCAACTTCTATGAGGTGAGACTTCACATTTCCTAAATGTGCAAGTGTCTGAGAGCAATTCAACCCATGCTAGACTAAGAATGCAAAGCAACAGTAATAACTGCACCTATGAACATACAGATGGGTATTTGTGTGAGACCCGTTCTTGTCACTGTCCCTACAATACAGTAGAAAACCATCGTGTACCATGTACTTCACCAGAGGGATTGTAGGAAATACAGTTTAAAGCATCAGAAAGATGTACATAGGCTTAATGGAAGTTCTTCTTTTTAAGAAGGTCCAAGAACTGTGGGTTGTGCTGCCAATAGGGGTCCCAGAACCAATCTTCCACAGACACCAAGGGACAGCCGTTCAATACAGTCAGATGTTTATGTATCGTGTGGAAGACACCACAGAGCAGACAGAGAAGGTGCAGTGAGATAAATCATGGGACGAGCATCAGCAGAAACAAGACAGAGTTATCTCAAGGTCACAGAGGGGTCTCTGGGCTCTGGGAAGGGCATTAGGAAGTGGGCCTGCACCCCACTTCTCTTGGTCTTCAGAAGGGAATTTTATTTTTTATTTCAGGATGACTCCAATTGCTTTTTTCTTAATGAGTTCTTCCATCACCTCAGACTTGTGTTTTAATGGCATTTTACCAATGACTCCAAGAGACAGTCGGGAGCATAAGGATACAGAATTTAGTGCTTAATAAAGGAAAAGCAGGCTCCATCGCTGAGTGCTGCTTCCACCATCTTACCACGCTTGCTTCTGCAGAATTACAAGTAATAAATTCCTATGATGCTACCAGATGATGCCGCCTCGGAATGTGAGGTTTAATGAAAGCCAGGCAAGCTCAAAGCACAAGGCCAGGGAAGCTGATGTCCATGGAGGGCACTAACTCCATTTAGGAAAGGCCTGGGCAGGCCAGTGAACCTATGACTCAACTTATAAATGAGAGAGCCAGGTCAGAAGGTGAAAGGACTCATCCAGAGTCACATGGAGAGAGGGCTCCAGGGTGATGGCATTTCCTTTGCATGCCAACAGCAGCCTGGCAAGTTCTACACATTCAAGTCAAATGGTTTTATTTCATTTTAAACATTTTTGTACTGTTTGTCAGTTTCATAAATGATGAATTTCAGCCATTTTTACCCCATCTTCTCGCATGCCCTACTCTCTCTTATTTGCTTCTTTTTCTCTCTCTTTCTCTCTCTCTCTCACCCCACTTCCCCAATACTTCCTACCTCCTACCTCCATGTTTCTTTCTCGAGACCCACTGACTTTAATTAGCATCTCATGCTCAATCGTGGGTGAGATTTAGAACAATTTATCGATTGCTACACCCCAGAAGAAAATTAGCACCATGCCTAACAAACATTGGAAATAATTTCTAGGTTAGGTATACGGAGTCACAGCTGCTCCCTGGGGCCAGACTTAGGCAGATGAGCACAGCAGCAGAGATTTCTGGCTGGTGCTGACTGTGCATGTGCTCTTGGTTAGCTTCTGGTGAGCACAGCCATTTTGTTAGTGTTCCCATCAAGTGGAAGGGACTTAGTAAGTCCAGAGCTTTGGTTCATGCCCTATTTTGGTTTATTCTGAGGGGTCCTGTCTCACCCAGGGTAGAGGTCACAGAAGCTCTGCTTTGCACATGGCTGTTTCTGTGTTTGGCCACATCTGAGTGCTTCTCTATAAATGGCTCCCATCATCTCAGGAAAGGCATATGAAGAGAGTAACAATGGAGCCACCAGCCGTGTTCTCCACTGGCCATGCCTCATGTACAGTTCATTCTATTATGTGACTTACGAAAGGAAATGATTAAGGGGAGGAAAGAGTTATTGTTTCAGAATGTGTGTCCATGTCGTTGGGCAGAACATCATGGTGGTGAGAAGGTCTGATTGAGGACAGGTACCCATATCACTGTTACACAGCAGCTGCTTCGGAGAGAAAATCTTCTACCGTGGAGGGAATCCGCTTAAGGCTCAGGATGTTCTGCAAAGAAGGGAAACATCCTCTCTGCAGAAGAGACCCTTAAGATTCAGGAAGTCTCTAAAATCTATCACATTTACAAGGGTTCTCCCTCCTCAAGCCTATCTATGCCATAAGGATGCCCAAAAGACACTCAGAGGAGCTGACTAGTCTGGAAGAGGCGCAAATCAAATACGCTGAAAAAACAAACAAAAAAAAAAATCAGCAAAACAAAACAAAAAACAACTGAACAAAAAACCAACCAACCAAACAAACAAACACCCCCAAACCTAACAGACAAAAAACCACTTTTCTGCCTTTTGAACCGTGTGCTAGTCTTACCGTGTGCGCAAAGTTCCTAGCTTTCATGTAGTGTCACTGGGGTGGCTTTTGGTGGTGTGATTACCTTTGCGTTTTTTTGATACTATAAATAATTTTCTACCCATATTTCTGTAAATAACTCCAAGAAAACTCATTGGTCACCAAGTTGGACTTTGGCAGTCTCCTTACTTTGGTCTGTCATTGGATAGTGCCACACAGTAACTACCATGGACAGGAGAATGAAGACAGGAAGCAGCAGGGATATTGTATCCCCAAGGTCTTGCCACCAGTGACCTACTTCCTACAGCCAAAGCTGTATAGGACATCCTCACAGAGACACCAGCTGGGTAGCTGAAGACATGAGTTTATGGAGACATTCATAGTCTATCCCTAGCAGCTGCCAGGCTCCTCTGAGGAAGAAACACTGAGGCTGAATCCAAAAGCCCTCAAAACCCAGCAGCACCAGGGTATCCATCATTTTCCAGACCATACAGTAAGCTGCTTGAGAGCCACTGTTGACTGTATGTATTGGTTTCGATATGAAATGTCCCTCAAAGCCTCATGAGTTGAAGTCTTGGTCTTTGCCGAGCGATACCCTTGAGATGTAATGGAAGTTGGGGAGCCTTGTTGGAAGGATAGATCAGTGGAGTGACCTTTGAGTGGTAATAAGGAGACCTCACTTCTTCCTCTCTCTTGTTTATTTTCTTCTATTCAGTCACCATGAGGCAAGCAACTTTGTTACACCTACACTGCCCTCTGACACTGTGTCCCTCATCTGATCTGGTCATGCCTCTAACCCAATGGTCACCTTTGCTATCATCTCAGACTGACTTCTGTGAGCCTACGCTGCTTGCCAGTTGGGTTTGTCATCTGTTTTATGATTCCAGAGTACATCTTGATACATACAATTTTAAACATATAACTCAGACATTTTACCAATGACAATTCCAAGGTAAATGACCTTAGAAATGGACCATCCATTTTTGAAAGCCCCCATTGCTGGCTTCACCAATTGATGGCTGTCTTAGGGTTTTACTGCTATGAGCAGACACCATGACCAAGGCAACTCTCAAAGGAACAACATTTAGTTGGGGCTGGCTTACAGGTTCAGAGATTCAGTCCATTATCCTCAGGGCAGGAACATGGCAGCATCCAGGCAGGCATGGTGCAGGAGGAGCTGAGAGTTCTACCTCTTTATCTGAAGGCAGCTAGGAGAAGACTGGCTTCCAGGCAGCTAGAATGAGGGTCTTAAAGCCCACACCCACAGTGACACACTTCCTCCAACAATGTCATGCCTATTCTAACAAGGCCACACCTACTCCAACAAGGCCACACCCACTCCAACAAGGCCACACCCACTCCAACAAGGCTACACCTTCCAACAGTGCCACTCCCTGGGCTAGGCACACTCAAACCACCACAATGCCATTGCCTGGTGCAGCCTTATCTACCCAACTAAGTTCTCCAAGAACAGAAACTAACTCATATCTTCAGATCCAAACTCCAAAGTAAGCATGTGGTATATAATAGACCTCTTGCAAATGTTCCTCTGCATCTATAATGTATATATACTCTGCGTCTATAATGTATATATACAAAGAAACCGCAACACGCTGGGAATTTATAGTTCACATTTGTTGAAAACTATATCTATGGAAGAAATCCAGGAGCTTGGGGGATCTTACTGCTTCAAAGATGCAAAAACTAAAATGTATTTGGTTTCTATCTTCAAAGTTGGATTTTGATAACCATTAGACAAATAACCAGGACAGTCACCCAAACCTAGATTAAACCTTGTATGGGAAACACTAAAAGAAAGGTTTCTCTTTAGAAGCTGTTTCTTTTAAAATTTTATTTTTAATGTGTTTATGAAATATGTTTAACAGCCAGAAAATACTATTTAAATACAGTGTCCAGACAGAGTAACATCAAAAAGAGACAGCATTGAAGAAGAGAATTTCAAATCAGATTCTTCTGGAGTCCAGTACTCCTGGACATAACTCAGGGGTTATTGTGGAATGCTAGGAAACTCAAGTCCAGCAATGGCATCAAGGAAGATTCTCTGTCCTGCTGTGGGCTCCAAACACAACAGGCCCCATAGTACACTGTTATGGAAGTGGTCAGTTCTCTCCCTAACGATTCATGTAAACACAAGCATTCAATGGGCTCTCTGGATAATTTATCCCAAAACTGATCTCCATCTGTGAGCCATGAGAGTTGTCCACTGGTAGTTTCATGAGATTCCTCACAGGGCACACTCGCGTCTTGCCTGATCCTCTCCAGCAGGGACTTCTGTATTCTCATTTTATTGAAAGTAGTTTTTGTCAAGCTTATTTTCTGGTAGCCTGAAAGTCTTCTGGCACCTGTTGTGTGAAAGCTGCAGGCCTGGAGCCAATTAAAGCTGCCAATGACCAAAGTGTAGAATCAACACTCTCTGAATATAGTGGCTCAATGGGGAGCCTAGAGAAAGGTTGGAACCCCCAATAAACATGCCCTGCTATGTGTCCTGTAGTGCAGAGACAGACAACTGACTCCTATATAATTTGTCAAGTAGGAATTAAGTTACATTTAGTTTTCTTAAATTAAATGCAAGTAAGTCTCTCAAAAGTTTGAACAGATGTTAAAACATGTGATTAGTGGCAAGTGTTTTTGCTCAGGCTCTCTCAACAGATCATTTGCGATTACCCCACCGACCCTGAAGCTTAGTCAAATGAAGCCTTTACAGACATGTCTGTTCAGAGCAGAACCTTAGAAGCCTCTCACATGCAGGCATGCAGTAACATACAAACACATATACACAGACTACACAGGCTCACCCACATACGTCTCCTAAAGATCGTGACCCATTTTGGAGAGGGCTGCATGGGAGTCACCTCCTAGCCTTCCAATGTTCGAATGCCTAACTTGGTGACAGAAAAGCAGATTCTTTTTCATTCCATTCCTGTAGCTGCCATCTGAAGGGAGGGAGGAATGAACAAAGGAACCGAGGAACAAAGGAAGCAAAGAAAGAAAATAATAGAAAAAAGAAAAAATGTTAGTGTTTAAGAACATACTTCTATACTGAGAAAACCAAACTGTGCAACCCTATACTGGATTGAATAAAAAATGTAAGGAGGGTAAAAACAACTTCCTGCCCTTATGTGGATCTCAGAGAACTGGAGAGTAGAGGCCACCAGAGTTGAGGGGAAGGGTGAATGCTGGAGAAGGTTGGCAAATGGACGCAAGAATACCAGAGTGGCGATCACCCTTAATAATGCATTATCGCATATTTCCGAACACCCAGAAGTGAGAGTTTTGAGCCCAAAGGGTGGACACATGCTTGAGGTGATAGATGTTAGTTGCCATGATTTGAATAATGCACATTTTATACGCCATGCCAAAATACCACATCTCACCCCATAAATACATAAGCAGTGGTTTGGAAAAACCAAGTGCCTACGTGAGGCTGGTGAGGAGTCCTGCTCCGGCTGTTTGCCACCTACACCTGTCCGGTCTCTGCTTGGCCTCTTCCTTGACCCAGTCCTCCACCCTTATCCATAATTCTTGCTGGTCTCAGTTTCCCCAAAGCTGCACTGCAGTTCTGCCCTGCTTTACTAAGATGATCATACATCGAAGCCCGAGTCTCGTTTCCTAGAAGCCTGTCTTTTGTGCCTCATTTTGGACTCCTCTTTGAGTCCCCACTAAGAAGAGGAACTAGCTTAACATGGGAATGCACAGCCCCATTGGGACGGTCAAGGAGGGGGAGATTCCCCTGTTCTAGCCAAAAAGTGCATTTCAATATTTATAAGGTTAGAAAACCAATGGGATTTTTCAACCTCAAATCTTAAATGATGGAGACAAAGAAGAAAGACTGAACTCAGTTCCTCAAGGTCCTGGGGCCTCATGCATATATGCAGGGCCTCAGTAGAGAACAAATCTTGGCAGGAAGTGGCTACCTGTCACATTATCAGAGTGCAGGAGCAGACTATACTTACCGGGTGCTATAAAATTATTCCAACTGCACAAAAATATATATATTTTCTATCTTCCAAGTCTAAAGAATCTCTGCGAGTTCTCTCATTGGGATTTCCTCTGTGCCTTTTGCTTACCGTAAATCATCCCATCTCTTTGCTGTCTGGCACATTCTAAGAAGAACTCCCCTTGGTCTTCCAGATGACTCTCATGGTGAGGACTCACAGCATGGCTATTCATCTTCTGTCTTCTCTGCGTCTTCCAGATACCAGGTTGCCAGTAAAGAAGTGTGTGCCATCCATGTGCATGTTCTTAACCAAAAAGAGCAATATGGAGAGGCCCAGAAAATGCAATAAACGTAATTCCAGTAGCTGTATACTGAAGACTTTGTGAGTCTCAGATGGGGCATATATTCAAAGTGAGATGTGGGTAGGTAAAACTCCTTGTCAGCTGACCGTGAAGTTACCTGAGCAGCATTCTAGGGCTAGGTGTCTCTGCTGGTTTGAATGCAAAGGACCCACATAGGCTCATATGCTCGAATGCTTGGGCCTTAGTGAAACTGTTTGGGAAGGATTAGAAAGTGTGGCCTTTTTGGAGAAAGTGTGTCACTGGGGGGTGAGGTGAGCTTTGAAGTTTCAAAAGACTATGTGAGGCCCAGTCTCATTCTCTCTGCCTGTAACTTGCTAATCTGATGTGAGTTCTCAGCTACTGCTCCAGCACCATGCCCGCCTGAGTGTTGCCATGGTCCCCGCCATGATGTTCATGGACTTACCCTCTGAAACGGTAAGCAAGCCCCCAACTGAATTCTTTCTTTATAAGCTGCTTTGGTGTCTCTTCAGAGCAGTAGAAGAGAGATTAAGACAGTGTCTCTTTGTTTCTTCTTCTGCTCTGGACTTTCTTTCTCCCACAGTCTTCATTTTCTTTTTTGGTCCACCCCCACCTACCCTCCCCCCACCCCATCACCCTGGCAAGTAAGGACCATGTTCTACAGGGTTCAAAGACAATATTGAGGATCTGCATGGAACCTTCAGTGCAATGGGAACCATGTGAAGAATGTTAGCTGTGGGTGAGGGCGGGGGTCCCTATGTACCATGTAAGGCTCCATGAAGGTACCAGTGAGCAAAGTTGCCCTGTTCCTCATGGACTTCCACTCTAGCAAAGAAAGAAATTAATGTACAATTTCATGTGTACACACACATACATCACCACCACCACCCATACAACCACATAATACACATATATAAATATGGTTGGTGCACAGGCAAGAGTCAAAGACTGATGTATGACACCCAAACTGGAGAGTTGAGAAACCGATCAAGAAAACCATGAAGAGTTAATTGGGCAAAGAAGAGAGCAGGGAAGAGCATCCCAGGGGTCCAGGAGGGAAGAGCATCCTAGGGGTTCCACCTGTTGAGGTGAAGTAGCAGCAATAGAAACTAAGAGGATCCTAGTGGGTGGGAAGGGCAGCGTGGGTGGGAAAGGTGGGGATGGGGGGTGGGAAAGATGGGGGTGGTTGGGAGGGGGTGTAAGGCCAAAGGAACAAACAAGCTGTGGGTGAGGGTGGGGGTCCCTATGTCCTACATAAGGCTCCATGAAGGTACCAGTGAGCAAAGTTGCCCTGTTCCTCGGGGACTTCCACTCTAGCAAAGAAAGAAGGAACAGAAGTAGCCAAAGGAACAAATGAGCTTCAGCATTCTGCTTTGACAATGACCGGTGTCTGTGTCTTTTGTGTCAATCCCCCAGGCCTACGCTAGGTTCTTGGTAGTTTGATGCTGTCTCCCGCGCTGTCACTTGGAGGTTCCACCAAGATCGAGAAGAGAGGAGAACCTGACGGGATCTTTCCTAGGAGCCGGCCAGCGAAGTGAAAAGAACATATTGGGCATCTCAGCGCTAGCAAAACGAAAAAGGAACTATTGATGAAAAAAGATGGGCCAGAGGTGAATAAACCTTGTAGAAGGACCAGGTAATGGTAAAGTGTGTTTTGTGTATGTGTTTAGAATTGTGCTAAAATCTAGAGAAGCGAAGGTAATTCTCATAGTGCTTTTAGTCTTTGAACCCTGACTAGAGATAGTTTACACCCTAGATATCTGAGTCCCTTTGGGACATCTAATTCTCTTTCCTTTCTGTGTATTGTATGTTTTTGGTGCACCAATCTGTTCGTGTGTCAAAACTGACTGTTTTATGTTAAGTCTGTGTTCTTGTTTCGTTGTTGTTCTGTGTTTCATGTTGAAAAAAAAAATGGTTAAAACTTTATCTGTTGGCTATCTACCCCTTGCTTTAGTTTAACTTGTTAAAAGGCAGTCTCCACTGGCCTTTGGAGCCCTGTACCTGTAGATAGGAGTCTAGCACTGCTGGAGAAGCCCTGCCAGGAGCTGATGGTTTGCAAAAGCTGCTTTTAAAGGGGCCAGCAGCCTCTCAGGTTCTATGACAAGTAAGCTGATGGTTGTTTGTTCCTAGAAAAATTTCTACAATTGTGTTTATTGGGTTTAGCAAGTAACAAGGTGCTCTTCTCTTGAAATTATAGCTGGAAAAAGCAAGAAAATTTTGTCTGGTCTAATATATATATATATATATCCACTTCATTTCTGTTTCTGACTGGTTTTTAAGGTATAAACATGTTTCGCATGTCTTGGTTATAGAGTATTGGCTTATAAGTTATTGGATATGATTAAGAATTTGTAACATTGGTAACAGAACATTAGCTTAAAACTGGTGACTCAGGGTTGGAGTCATTCTAAACAACACATGGCAGGAGCCAACCCAGGATAACAGGTCTCCAAAGATACTTCCCAATTGGGATAATATTTTATGTAATTCTTATCCTAGAAATTAGACTAAGATTTAGGACAGTGTCTCTTTGAGGTATTGAAACTTGCACTGATAAGAACTGGCAGCCAAACTTTGTACTCTTGGTGTTGATTTTAAAAGGACTGGAGTTTAAAACTGGGTTTTGTTTTCTAAAGTTATGGTTGTGCTCTGGTGTTGCAAAAGAAACTTAAAAATTATAGTTAAACTGCTAGTGTTCCATCGGCTGCAATTTGCAGTTCAATCACAGGTCTAAGGAAATAGCCCCAGGTAAGAAACATTTGCATTTGAGTTAATACAAAACTCATAGCAGCTTCTGCAGAAGTTTATGTGGCATTCCTTTTGTTTTGACCTGTCCCCAGAAAAGTGCTGGCTCTAACCTCTGGGAGGAGGAGTCAGCCTCAGACCCCAAGGCACTCACAGCAGGCGGCTTATCCAGGTGTTATAGATAGTGATGATGGGGAGAAATTGAAATTCTGGCTGCTTCCCCCATGGCATCATAACTGTACCTGCTAACAAAAGACTTGCTCAACTTGTTTTAGTTCCCTTAAGAGTAACAGAGGACAAGATGGCTTTGGTTCTTCTGAGGTGTACTGAGTTCAATCTATTACTAATAAGAGTCCTAACCTTAAATTAATAATTGAAGAAGAAAGTTTTGAAGAATTTATAGACATTGGAGCTGATGTACTCACTCACCTCCAAGGGATTGGTTATTCCATTAATCCAAAGCAAAGTTCAGACTTAAGATTTATGAAAGGTTAAGGAGCTATGGAACTTACGGAGGCATTGGAACCTGGTTTGCCTACTCCAGCCGCCATTCTAGGAAATGCTTATAGAATTATTATGGATTTGAAAAATTGTTTTTATATTGTCCCTTTGCATCCTGATGATTGTAAAGGGTTTGCTTTTAGTAAGTTTGTAATTTTGAAGAGCCCATGAAGCGATATCATTGGAAAGTTTGGCCTCAAGGAATGGCTAAAAGCTTACATTATATAAAAAATTTTTGTCGCTGCTTCAATACGAGAAGTTAGGACTTTGTCTTTCAGTGTATATTGTTCATTCTGGAGGGTATTTAGTAGCTCATCCCTCTGAGGGAGTTTTCACTGCAAGCCTTCGCTCTTAGACAATGAGCTTTAAAGTTCTGAAGTAGTTGTTGCTCCAGAAAAGTTTCAAAGACAGCATCGTTTTCAGCAGTTATCTCTAAACAAACTGTGGCACAGAAACTCAAATGAGAAAAGATAACTTACTTACTTCAAACTATTTTCAGAGGTTGTTAGGAGATATAACTTGGCTTCGTCCTTCGCTGAAACTTAGTACTGGACTAAGTCCCTTCTTTGCCATTTTGAAAGGTGATTCTTGCCCTAATTCACCTACAGAGTTAACTACAGAAGCCCAAGAGTGCTTGATTTTGGTACAAAAAGCCCTGTAAGAAGCTCATCTTCATTATACAGATTATTCCAAGCCCCTTCAATTTTTGGTCTTTACCTCTGAATATTCCCCAATAGGGGTCTTTTGGCAGCAGGCCCCATTGATATGGGTACATTTGCAAGCTTCTCCTTCTAAGGTGGTGATGTCTTATCTTCAAACAGTGATACAACTAATCTTCAAGGCTCAAAAACTAGCCTTACAGACTTTTGGTAAGGAACCTGAGGTTATTGTAACACCCTATATACTAAGGAGTAAGTACAGGTCTTATCCCGGAGTGTTACCGATTGGGCCATTTTTATGTGCACTACCATTAGTCATTTTGATAATCATTATTCCGATAACAAAATATGTCAATTTTTTAAAGTCCATCCAGTTATTTTCCCAAGAATTGTGTCCTCTCATCCCTTGCATAGTGCCCGTTTGGTGTTTACTGATGGATCATCTACTGGAAGAGCAGCTGTAGTGTCAGAGAAAATAGTCGAAATATTAGAAATTTCTGTTAGCTCAGCCCAGCCCAACTTGTAGAGTTAACGATGGTTCAGCTTGCTTTGAGCGTGTTTCCTGATGAGCCCTGTAATATTTATATTGCTAGTGTTTATGTTGCACAGATAATAAGTCCTTTAGAGACTGCTGCATTTGTAGCCCCAATTTCTCCCATATGTTCTTGTTTATTGCAAGTTCAAGCTCATGTTTGGCAAAGAAATAGTCTTCTTTTTGTAGGCCATATTAGAGGACATTCTCTATTACCTGGGTCTTTAGCCCATGGCAATCAAGTAGCTGATTCATTTACACATGCTATGACTGTCACTGATTCATCTTCTAGTTATGATAAAGCTGTGCAATTACATCAAAAATTTCATCTTAATGCTAATTCTCTTACATTCCATTGTGGATTGACTAGGGAACAAGCTATACAAACAGTCACTTATTGTCCTTTATGTGCTCAATTTATCTCTTCCCCAACTTTGGGGATTAACCCACATGGCATTATGGTCAACGGCATTTGGCAAATGGATGTTACTCATATATCTTCCTTCGGTAAATTGCAGTTTGTTCATGTTTCCATTGATACATACTCAGGATTAATTTTTGCATCAGCCCATAGTGGGGAAAATTTTAAAGATGTCAGGAGTCATTGCTTACAAGCCTTTGCTTTTATGAATGTCCCTCAGCAAATAAAAACTGATAATGGGCCTGCATATAGTAGCCATCCTTTTGCTAAATTCTGCAAAGAACATGACATCAAACATAAAACTGGAATTCCTTATAACCCTCAAGGGCAAGCCACAGTTGAACATGTTCATCTAACAATAAAGAATTATCTTTTAAAAACAAAAATGGGGGACCTGGTATCTCCACATGTTCGCCTTTCCATAATTCTTTATATTTTAAATTTTTGACGACGGCTAAAAATGGTAGTTCCTCTGCTGACAGGCATTGGAAGGACAGAAGGACAGAGGGTGGTCAGGTCCTGGGGAAGGACCTGGTCTCAGGAGATTGGAAGGGACCTGACCCCGTGGTAGTTAGGGTTAGAGGCTCTGTTTGTGTCTTTCCTAAAGATGCCGAGGACCCTATTTGGGTTCCTGAGCGCTGTGTGCATCCTGTCACTCCATTGGAGCCAAGTGAAGACAGAGGTTTATGGGAGCTTCATGAAGAACCCACCCATCTTGATGCCAGTGGGGATCAGTAGCCCAGTTTGGCCTGCTTCTATAACCACCAACAGAACTGTAGGAAAGGCTGCAGCTAGGATAGAAATAGAAAGGATTAATATTAGCATTGTCTTTAGGTTGGTAGACAGTTTGTGCTTTATTGAGGTATTGAATAAAAGTGAACTAAATGTAACATCTTCCCTTAAAGGTTTCTGTATTATACTTAGTACTGTTTCTATAGCTGATTTTCCCATAATGCAACCATTGCTTCAATGATTGGGTTTAGAAATATTCTTGGCCCTATAAATTTTGATAGAAATGATTCCAATATTCCTCCACTGCCAGCTCATTGACGTTGGCCTGGAATGTTGAATTTTGATTTACAAAGTGTCCTCTTATGGGGGGATTGTGTTGTTCAAAAACTCTGGCTGCTTAAGGGCAGGAAGGATGTATGGTGGAACGGTCACAGACCACCTCTGAAGAATGGTCCTCAAGAAAGTTCACCTTTTCACTATCGAAATCCTAGTCAGGCTGGGGTAGTTCCCACTTTTAGTGGCATGTATTTATGTGGTCTTATACATGTTTAGATTTTGTGCCCACAACAGAGAATTGTGTTTAATAGTGCTGTCTCCTGGAATAACAGTGGAGTGTTTGAAAGCTCCCTGAGTTTTTAGAATGTAAAAGAGAGTAAAAATGTTTCTATTGTGGCTAGGCCTTGTGTGGTACAGCAGAATATAATTAGGAATCATTTCATTGACTTTTTTTTTCCAGTCATGATTGGTTCTATCACGGCCCAGCCTCTGGTTCCTGGCCCTCCAGGCAGTGTCGGCCAGGGGTGGGCTCCCTCTTATTGCCTGGGTCTCAAGCTGGACTAGTCGTTGGTTGGCTACTCCTACAATTTCTTTGCCATCTTTATTTAGCACATCCTGAGGAGAGCAAGAAAACTGAGGCAGTGGGCACAAGTTATGACATAGGAGATAAAGCTAATTGTTTTCTCTTTAAAAGAATTGATATCAAATTTGTATAATCTCTTTCCCCAAAAATCAGGAGACAAAAATTTCCATCTTAGAAGGCTGGTTTTGCTCTGATACTCAACTTTGACAAAAATATCAAAACTGTACGGTGGCATCTGCTACAAACACAGATCTGAACAGTCTTCAGCAAAGTATTAGGCAGCAGAATTTAAAATATATACAGGTTATATAAAACAATTGAGGGGGATTCATCACAAGGATACAAGGCTATCTCAGCATTTGAAAATCATTACGTGTTGCCTACTGTATTAGCAAGGGAAAAGTAAAGCAGTTTAGCAAAGAAATGGGTTGACAAGATTCAGCACCCACTGTCCATATTGATGACAGATGATCTACTTCTAAAATTTCAAAGATTCCCTGAAAATAAAGCAAAATAAAAAAAGTCTGGGATCAGTCTTTATGTGTAGAATGACCATGGAAGACAGAATCGACAAACAAACCCCTTTGTTTCCTGCAGAGAACAAGGTCCTCGGAAAGTGAACTGTGTTTCCACACATGATTAATAAGCACAGCAGGCTGAAACAAGAAGAAGGATTGGCTAGTGGGATGGCTTAGTGGATAAAGGTGCTTGCTGCCAAGTCTGGAGACCTGAGTTCAATCCCCAGGACCCACATGGTAGATTCAACATAGTGTTGTTACTCTGGATGGTCATTCAGCAGATTATTTCAAAACAATATGTACAAGCCATCATGCTTCCGAACAATTTATCTTAGAGAAGTAAAGAATGGACATACTCATAAAAAATATGTATACAAATGTTCATAGCAGCTTCATTTTTCAGTAGCCCAGATCTTGGAGTAACTTAAATGTTCCCTAAACAACCAGTAGCCCAACAAACCAGTACAGCCCTATTATGGAATATTACAAAGCAAAGAAAAGGGATAATTTTTAAAGGTAACACCTTGGAGGGACCTTTGCGTTGTTGAAGTCATTACAGTGATTATGCAAATTTACTCACATGAAAAAATTCATCAAATTATGTGTATGTGCACACGCGCGTGCACGCGCGCACACACACACACACACACACACACAAATCATGTGAAACAACAGATACCTGAGGAAGGTCTGGGGGTTATACCAATGCTAGCTTCCTGGGTTAAATATTACATTATGATTGTGGTAGTTTTGATGCTACCATCACAGAAGTTGGGAGAAGGTAGTGTGGGCCTTTCTACAGTAGCTTGAAAATTGCCTGTTCATTTAAAATCCATTCGAATTAACAAAATAAATATAGAAAGGTGAAAATGAAACAAAAATTCCAGCCCTCCTTACCTTAATAGCCAGCCTTCAACGTTATTCTTTAGGACAGATGATTCTTCTTCTTCTTCTTCTTCTTCTTCTTCTTCTTCTTCTTCTTCTTCTTCTTCTTCTT